>BSBK01001059.1:0-2500 GCA_027943335.1 Chamaecyparis obtusa | reverse complement strand
CTTCAACACCTCCTTCATGATACTTTGTCAGATCTGAAATGTTAAACACTGGTGAAATATTCAGCTCACTAGGCAATTCTACCTCATATGCATTTCCTGAATCATGCTTCTTCAATATCTTACACGGCCCAAACTTCTTCATTTTCAACTTGTTATATGTACCAACCGGAAACCGCTCCTTCCGCAAATGAACCATGACTTCATCGCCAACCTGAAATTCCTTATGCCTCCTTTTCTCATCTGCCTTAGCCTTATACTGCGCATTCATCTTGTTAATATGCTTCCTCACCTCCTCATGGATGTTCTTCAAGTGTTCTGCAAAATCTTCAGCTTCAGCACTACTTATTTTTCCTTTATCTATCTTTCTCAATTCAGATGCATTTCTTGGACTACTTCCATATACAATTTGGAATGGTGATTTACTAGTGCTCCTATTGACAGAATTATTGTATGCAAATTCTGCCTGTGGTAAAATCAAATCCCATCTTGTTGGCTTATCTCCAACCAAACATCTCAGCAAATTTCTCAAACTCCTATTCACCACCTCTGTCTATCCATCAGTCTATGGATGATGTGAAGAATTGAATTTCAAATCTGTCTTCAACTTCTTCCACAATGTACGCCAGAAATATCCAACAAACTTAGTGTCCCGATCTGAAACTATGGTCTTTGGCAAACCATGAAGTCTCACTACTTCTCTGAAAAACAATTCGGCTACATGAATAGCATCATTAGTCTTCTTGTAGGGAATGAAATGTGCCATCTTTGAAAATCTGTCAACCACCACAAAAATTGAATCATGTCCCCGCTGAGTCCTCGGTAAACCCAGAACAAAGTCCATGCTGATATCCTCCCAAGGCTTCTCTGGTACAGGTAATGGCTGATACAACCCTGTATTCTGCTTCACTCCTTTCGCCATCTGACATACTCTGCAACTCTGTACAAACTTCTTCACATCTTGCTGCAACTGTGGCCAATAGTAATTCTCACTAACCAAAGAAAGGGTTTTGTCACGACCAAAATGTCCAGCCAATCCTCCGCTATGCTTTTCCTTGATGAGATTCTCCCTCATAGAACTTCGTGGAATGCACAATTGACTCCCTTTGAATAGCATATCATCCTGGATGATGAAACCCAACCATTTCGTCCTGTCTAGAGTAACAGGTTCTGTACAAGCTTTCCAAGCTTCACCAAAATTAGGATCCTCTGGATACAAATTCTTGAGTTCCTTGAACCCAACCACTTCAATCTGCATTTCTGTCAGCAATAGTTGCCTTCTGCTAAGAGCATCTGCAACCCTATTAGACTTTCCACTCCTGTGTTTCAAAATAAATGTATAACTCTGTAAAAACTCAACCCATTTCAAATGCCTTTGATTCAATTTTTCTTGACTATTCAAATATTGCAAAGCTTGATGATCAGTATACAAAACAAACTCCTTAGGAAGCAGATAATGTCTCCACTTCTTTAATGCCTGAACTATAGCATAAAATTCCTGATCATAAACAGAATATTTCCTCTTGGCGTCATTTAACTTCTCGCTGAAATAAGCAACAGGTTTACCTTCTTGGCTCATAACAGCTCCTATTGCAGTACCACTAGCATCACAATCTACTTGAAACACCTTATTAAAATCTGGAAGTGCTAAAACAGGTTGTTCTGTAACTTTTCGTTTCAACAATTGAAAACTTTTTTCTGCCCCATTAGTCCACTTAAACTCTTTTCTATCCCCTCTCATTGTTTCAGTCAAGGGTCCACAAATACTGCTAAAATTTTTGATAAACTTTCTGTAAAATCTAGTTAGACCATGAAAAGATCTTACCTCAATAGCACTCCTTGGCGTAGGCCATTCAAGGATAGCCTGTACCTTCTCTGGGTCCATTTTAGACCTTCTCCTGAAACTAAAAACCCCAAATACACCAACTCTTTCTTCACAAAACTGCACTTCTTCAAATTAATCAGCAATTTTTCTTCTCTCAACTTCTCAAATACCATACGAATATGCATCATATGCTCATCCAATGTCTTACTAAAGATCAAAATATCATCTAGGTAAACAATGAAAAACTTACCCAGAAATTCTTTCAGAACCTCGTTCATGAGCCGCATGAAAGTGCTCGGTGCATTGGTTAGCCCAAAAGGCATGACTAACCACTCATATAGTCCTTCCTTTGTCTTGAAGGCAGTCTTCCATTCATCTCCTTCTCTGATCCGAATCTGATGATATCCACTCTTCAGATCTATCTTTGAGAAATACACAGCTCCACTCAAACAGTCCATAATATCATCCATTCGTGACAATGGAAACCTATACTTGATTGTGATCTTGTTTATTGCCCTAGAATCCGTACACATCCTCCATTCTCCATTCTTCTTTGGTGCTAATACCGCTGGTACAGCACAGGGACTCAGACTCTCACGGATCAATCCTTTCTGTAACAGTTCATGTACTTGTCTATTCAACTCCTCACTTTCTGTAGGTGTCATTCTGTGTGCTGCT
>BSBK01001058.1:412500-580734 GCA_027943335.1 Chamaecyparis obtusa | reverse complement strand
AACAAATGAATGATTAAAATAATTATCAAGAGATATGTCTCACATAGACACATGTCTCTACATGTCCCTATAGGAGACATGTCCCATTATATCACATATATATACATTGAAAGAGTAACTTGGAAAATACAGAAATCTACAAGCATTATTACAAGTCACAATAGAGATCCATATCAAGTATTCTCAAGTAAAGAAGTATATCATTATTGTATTTGAAGTTCATAATTTTCTCTTAGATCTACATTATCATCATATAAGCAATCTCATAGAAGTTAGAATATTATTCTAACACTAGTACACCATAGTTTCACTATACGTACATCAAGGAAATAAGATAGATTTTGTTTTTCCTCTATTCCAAATCTAATCACATATTAACATGGTATCAGAGCTAGCGTAAAGAATAGATCTAAATAGATAGAATTTAGAGGAGAAATCTAAGTACCATTAAGGCTCTATAAAACTATAGTCAAGAAAAATGGTGAGTGGAGTTGGATTTGAAGATAGACTAGAAGGTGCCACAAATTTCATATCATGGAAATTCAAAATAATGATGGCACTAAGATAACATGACTTGAACACATATGTGGAAAGGGTTGTATCCATATCAAATGGTAATGATGAGAAAACTCTATGGGTAAAAAATAACAACCAATTCATGAAGATTCTAGTAGATTCAGTAAAGGATCATATAGTTCCTATTATATCAAAATTAGATACTACATATCAAATGTTCAAAACTCTAGAAGATATGTATGAGATAAATAGCACCAGTAGGGCTCTTGCTCTTAAAACTCTTGTCAAGATGAATAAAAGCAAAATAATCACATTTTACTTCATGAGGATAACATAGATAAGTGATCAACTATCTACTATTGGTTATTATATTGAAAATAAAGAATTTTCAATATTGTCTCTAAATGGTTTACCTACTTCTTGGGAAGCATTCATACAAGGGATAAGTTCCTAACCCAAATTTCCTAAGTTTGATCGGTTAAAGACCGATTGCATTCAAGAACAAGCAAGCTTTATTGCAAGAGGAATTGGTACAAACATTTCTAATGGAGAAATTCAAGTCCTTAATGTAAATTCCCACAAGAAAGAAAAGAGAAACAACTTCAAATGAAAGAAAGGAAAGGACAACCATAACTGGCATTCAAATTAAAAAAGAAGAGACATGTCTAGAGTTCAATGTTTCAGATGTGATAAATTCAAACATCTTGCTATAAAATTCCTAGATGGGATCAAACATCAAGCCTCACTAGCATAAGTAAGTAAGGATAATTATGTTGAAAGACTTATATCATATTTAGCACTATCAATTGAGATATCGAATAGCATAAATACTTGGGTCATTGATAGTGGAGCCTCTCGATACATTACATGATTCAAAGAAGAACTGGATAGTCTAGATGAAGGATCAAATGAAGAAGTCACCATTGGAGACAATTCAAACTACCCAGTGAAAGGAGTTGGAACTTGAACTATTCAACTAAAATCGGATGTGTCTCTTCAATTAAACTAGTGTACTATTTGTACCAAACATCAAGTAAAATCTATTTTCCATATCAACACTTGAAGATAAAAGGTATATGATTGCTTTCATGGATGGAAAGGTTCTAACATGGCATAAGAACTCAAATATCAAGAGGGAACTTACCTTATGGACTTGAGATGGGTGCTTATTTAAACCATCCACTTCTCCCTCTCAAGCCTTAATCCATGATTTATCTTCTAATAATGAAATATGGAAAAAAAGGTTAGGGCATCTTCAATCTCATGCCCTATCTTATATGATGAATATTGTAAATGGTATACCTAAATTAAAGCAAGATCACGAAGGGGTTTGTAAGGGTTGTGCTTTAGGAAATAACTCCAAGGGTTTTTTCCATAATAGTGAGAGTAGATCCAAAAATGTACTTGAACTTATCCATTCTTATTTATGTGGACCAATGATAGTAGCCTTGCTAGGAAGATTTTGTATCATGTTCATGATCTTCCTGAACATGTTTTCAACTAAGGCTTTGAATTCTTTAAATTTAGTTAGAATTTCATTTGATTATTTACACTTTAGTTAGAACTTCATTTAATTCTTTACACTTTAGAAATTTAGTTAGAACTTTCATGCCCTATCTCCTTGATGAATATTGTAAATGGTATACCTAAATTAAAGCAAGATCATGAAGGGGTTTGCAAGGGTTGTGCTTTAGGAAATAACTCCAAAGGTTTTTTTCATAATAGCGAGAGTAGATCCAAAAATGTACTTGAACTTATCCATTCTTATTTATGTGGACCAATGACAGTAGCCTCGCTAGGAGGATTTTGTATTATGTTATTTTTGTTGATGACCACTCTAGGAAAACTTGGATTTACTTTCTAAAGTGTAAAGAATCAAATGAAGTTCTAACTAAATTTAAGGAATTCAAATACTTAGTTGAAAACATGTTAAAAATAGAGTCAAAACCCTAAGGTTTGATAACAGGGGAGAATACATATCTGATAACTTTAAAGAATTTTGTAATTCAGTTGAGATTAAGAGGGAGGACATTGTTCCTTACAACACTCAACAAAATGGGGTAGCTTAAAGGAAAAATAGAACCATATTAGAAGAAGAAAAAAGATATGATGCATGATCAAAACCTTCATACCTCATTTTGGGCTGAAGCCTCCAATACAACTATTTATATCCAAAATAGATGTCCTCACTCTATCCTAGACATTAAAACCCCTGAAGAAACCTTCACTGGGACTAAACCTGACATAATCCATCTTAGGATATTTGGTTGTCATGTCTATATCCATATTCCTAAAGAGAAAAGGACCAAATTATAACCATCAAGGAAGAGTGGGATATTGTTTTGGTATAGTGAAACATCTAAAGCTTACAAGATATACATACCTAGTCAAAACTTAATTGATCTTAGTAGATATGTAACCTTCCAAGAAGAAATTTCTCTTAAGAGGTCTAAAGACATTATGTAAGTTGATGAAGGAAACCCTCAAGAAGATCTTTATCCTTAGCTTCAGAGGGAGACTCCTATAGAGAATGATAATGAACCATTGAACTCTACTCTTGAAAATATAGATTTAACCATTAATCATAAGAGACCGCTCAGGGAAAGGAAAATAATTGAAGATGTAGACATTTATGGATCTTTTGAGGTTACTTTCATGGAAAGGAAGAAACCTACTCCAACTATGTTTCTCTCACGAGTCAACTTATCAAATCTAAACCTTCAAATGTTGAGGAAGCACTTCAAAAGAAAGTATGGAAGGATGCCATGGTTGAAGAATACAAATCCATCATAAAGAATGGTGTCTAGGACATTGTGCCAAGACCTAAAGATAAATCAATTGTCTCATTGAAATGGCTATTCAAAATCAAACATGCAACTGATGGAAGAATTGAAAAACATAAATTTAGATTTATTGCTAGAGGATTCTCCTAGAAGGAAGGGATTGATTATGAAGAGACATTTGCCGTAGTTGCTTGATACACCTTTGTCAGAGTTGTTATTGCTATTGTCGCATCTAAAGGATGGAAAGTTCACCAGATTAATGTAAAGACAACCTTCCTTAATGGGATCATTGAAGAGGAAGTTTACTTGGAAAAACTAGAGGGATCCGTGATTCATGATAATACTTCTCATGCTTACAAGTTAAAGAAGGCTTTATATGAGCTCGAATAGGCTCCTCGAGCATGGTATGAAAGGATAGAAAACTATCTCTCCAATTTGGGGTTTTCCAAGAATGAAGCATACCCCAATCTATACTTTAAGGTAGTAAATGGTGATATGTTGATTCTCATCTTATATGTTGATGATTTGCTAATCATAGGAGAAGATCATCTAATCATTGAATGTTTAAAAAAAACCTTGCTTCTAAATTTCACATGAAAGATTTGGAAATATTGCATTACTTCCTTGGTTTAGAAGTATGGCAACAAGATAATTACATTATCTTAAATCAGGGAAAATATACTATTTGTATATTAAAGAGGTTTGGAATGATGGATAGAAAACCTATGTCTACACCTATGGAGATAAATTTTCACAAACTCGAAGAAGTAGCTTCACAATCAGAATTAGCAAATCATACTCTCTACTGTCAAATAATTAGGTCATTAATGTACTTGGTCAACACCAGACCATAAATTTTCTATGTAACAAATGCACTCAATCAATTCATGTGTGAACCTATAAAATTGCATTTGGTTGCAAAAAAACACATATTGAGATATCTTTGTGGAACCATTGGGATTGGATTAAAGTATGACAATGATGATCTAAACCTCCATGGATATTCAGGCTCAGATTGGGCTGGAAGTGTTGTAGATTAAAAGAGTACTTCAGGATGTTGTTTTAGTTTAGGTTTTGCCATGATATCCAGGTTCACTAGAAAGCAATCCTCAGTTGCACAAAGCTCCACTAAAGTTGAATACAGTTTTGCATCTATGGGAGCTCGAGAAGCAGTATGTATATGCATATATGTATATACATATATATCTACATATATATATACATACATATATATCTACATACATACATACATACATACATACATACATACATACATACATACATACATACATACATACATATATATATATATATATATATATATATATATATATATATATATATATATATATATATATATATATATATATATATATATATATATATATATATATATATATATATATATATATATATCTGTGTGTGTGTGTGTATGTATATATAAGATATATATTATATATATACATATTATATATATAAACATACATATATACTTAGAAATAATAAATAATTATCATATATATAATGATGATAATACACTAAACAAGATTTCATGCGTGACATCGACTAGAATATAGATTATGAGAATCAACTTAATAATCAATGAAACCAACAATAAACATAAATGAAAGAACCAATAAAGGCATAATCGCTATTGACTGTGATGATCATAGTCAACATGGATTGTGGTTATCACAACCGATAACTACTATCGACCAATACACATCATTGATATCAATATATATTATGAGCATTGATATTGGTATTGACTATGATGATCACAACTGGTATCGACTATGGTTATCACAGTCAATACCCATATTGATTGCCACTTTCATATATTATATGTGAGTCGATTATTATATCGACTATCTTGCATCATATTTATTAAGTTGTAAATTGATTATTATTGATCAGTTCAATGGTATATATTAGTGGTAAAAAATGAATGATTAAAATAATTATCAAGAGACATGTCCCATTATATCATATATATACACATTGAAAGAGTAACTTGGAAAATACAAAAATTTACAAGTATTACTACAAGTTACATTAGAGATCCATATCAAGTATTCTCAAGTAAAGAAGTATATCATTATTGTATTTTAAGTTCACAGTTTTCTCTTAGATCTATATTATCATCATATAGCCAATCTCATAGAAGTTAGAATATTATTCCAACACTTGTACATATAGTTTCACTATACATATATCATGGAAATACGATAGAAAAATTAAAATTTCCTCTATTCCAAATCTGATCACATCTTAACATGGCAAGCTAGAGAGACCAGGAGCGACGAGAGACACATTATTATTTTGTGATGTAGGGGTGGAACCACCACACGATGGTGTAGCTAAGAGACACCACCATAAATCTCTTCCCCTATTAGAGGTTTGGTTAGGGGTTTGGGATGACAACACATGAGAGCAGTGGGCAAAGGAACTACAACCATGCTGGTGATTGCGGGGCAAAGAATTATCACTAGAAATAGAAACATTTTATGGAACTCTGGAAACCGTACATGAGGAATTTCCCCAATGCTAAAGAAACTCCTGCAAGTGGTCCACTTCAAGAGCCACTTTATTTTCTTGCACTTGAATTTGCATCATAACATTATTAAAAATACACACTTTAGCGTATGGAGAAACATTTATATCATGATAGTTGTGAGTAAATACAATTGGATTTCTACCTTTCCAAAGATAGAAGAGGATTTCCATCCTGAAAGAATGCTATATCTATAAAAAATTGAAGGGGAGCCTTGACAAATCTTCCAACAATATCATATGCTAGGAGAAATGTTTTGACTTGAAGGGTCGAAAGAAGTCATGAATCCAAAACCAATACTATTGGGCTCTTTTGCAACACTAAAAAATGTGACTGAAGGTTTCAAGTTGCCCACAAAAATGGCACCGAGGGTTTGACACACCCAAATGCAAAGGTCGAGAGCCGAAGGGAAAGCCTTGGAAAAAAATGTACCAAGTGAAGTGAACCACCTTGGGCCCAACAATGGAAGACCAAACCATGAGAAACCTATGATGACAAGTGTACTAAGCGGAACACAAGTGCCATCACTAGTTAGGGTGGGGATCATAGGTAGGTGAGGGACTAGCCAATGGTAGCCCATCTTGGGCTTTTAATTGCAAAATAAAATATGTGGAAACCATCACTAGTCTTTCTACCATGGCTTGACATAATGGATTCCAAGCTTATGTAGCATATTCAAAGGCAGTACAAAGACCACCAGGTCAAAATTTTGTCGATCTAGGCAAGAAAGATGAATCTGGGCCTACAAATCTTCTCAAGAATGAAGGCTCATAGTAGCATGAGAGAAGAGATATCTCAGAGTGCAAATGTTGTGCTTATGAAAACATAGAGCACAAAGATCAAGAACTTTGGCTAATGGAAGCACCTGCAACTGAATCAGCGGAGACCACCAAATATTATGTTGGTTAATAGAGAGGCCAACATAAAAATCAGCCCCATCCTAGAAAAGCCAAGGTTTGAGAGATTCGAAATCTCACCAAATAATTTTGGCCACAAAATTACATTGGATCTAGATTGCTTCTCTCATAACCATAAGGGTTTGAAAGCCAATCCCCTTCCAGGCCAGTATGTGAATTGGGTAACCAGAAGAATGTAATACTTGAGAATAATTTTCCTGGCTTAATTGCTAGAAATGGCTTGAATGAATCATTTAACACACAATGCCAAGGCCTCTAGACTCCCTAGGAAGACAACAATATTCCCATATGACTTTGTGAAATTTGTGATGTTAGCTCTAGAAACTCACACAAAATATCATAGAAGTTTTTCAAGTTTCTTGTATGAGGCTTAGAGGGAGACCAACATGAGGAATAATATTCATGATTAGTCACCAAAACTTTCAAATAAATATGGAATTTACTAGCCAAAGAGAGTGGCTTTGTAATCCAATAAGCCAACATTTTCTCTATTCAGTCCAGAACTACATCCCAGAGGTCAATAAGAGAGCCTTGGAAAGCAATATGAATGCCTAGGAATATAAATATTTCCCCATGATAGATCCACTTCTACCTATATTGAAGAATCTAGGGTCGAGCAAGAAGAAAATGTTACTTGTAACATCGAGTTTTATTCCATTGAATGGTTGACCCAAAAGCTTGACAAAAGGTGTGAAGACATTGAAGAGTCACCTAAACATTATCCTCATCCTCAATCAATGCGAGGAAGGAATCATTAGAAAAATTTCCATTGACAAGTTGAGAAGGGAATTTAGGTAGTAAATTCTCGTGACATGACTAGCACAAATAGAAGAGCATCTAGATAGATTGAAGCAAGTAGAAGCATCCTCGAAGAGCATCTAGACAAATTGAATAAATATGGGCCCAAATCCAAGAACTTTAAGCATCACAAGGATAAAAGGCCACTCAATGTGATCATAATATTTAGCAAAATATATTTTAAGAAAGATGGCATTCTATTTGGAGTGACAATCCCATTTCATAACTTCCCAAATAACAATAATGTTATTGAAGATGAATATTGATTTGATAAATCCATTCTTATTTGGTCAAACAATGAGAGGAAGAATATGTCCAATCTTAAGAGCAAGGGCTTTGGAAAGATTTTGTAAGAAATATTGAGAAGAGTGAATGGTCGCCAATTGCATATATCCTCTAGATCCCCTGCCTTAGGGATAAACTTAATGTTTATTTTGTTGATAAGCTATCCTAAGGATTGGGCATGATAAGCCTCAAGGTAGACCTTGTGAAGGTCAGGACCGAAACAAGGCCAGCAGGCTTTGTAAAATTCACAAAGAAAACCATCACAACTAAGAGTCTTATCGTCAACCATAGAAGAAATAGCTTCTTTAAGGTCTTTGAGGGTGATCATTTCATGATAGTAAGCCTTTTGAGAATCTAAGAGCCAAGAAGGAACAACCATAAGGCAATCCTTCAAGGCTTGGTCTCTAGCAGGGGAATTTTCTTGCTCAGTGAACACCTTCTCATCATGCCTGAAAAATTCTTGAAGAATACACATTAGCTCAGAGAGCACAAACTAGCCATCATTAATGTGTTTGATACCAATAGAATAATGACACGCCCTAAGAGAAATAAAGAACTCCTTAAAGGCTCGATCTCTCACATTGATCTAATGCAATATGGCCTTAATTTGAGCTCTTCTAGTAGCATGATGATTTGTACTTTTTTTATGATGGAGGAGTTGAGAAACCCTAACTTGAAAATTAAGGCATAAGAGACTTTAGTGGCAACACACAGATCTTTGGTGGTTGTGCCATAAGATTGTTGACAGTACATGGCCAATTGCCTTCCATAATTACGAAGAAACCATGTAGTATTAATAATGACATCATGCCACCAAGTAATCTAGCTAGTTGGCTGAGTGGGCCTAGGCTCAAGGTTCTAAACCTATTGAATGTGGGTCATTGTGGGTTGATGATGAAGCGATGATGTGTTTTAAAAAAAATGCATTTTAGAGGGATGCATATGAGTTGTCTTCCATTCAATACTTAACTTGATGGGGGTAGTGGTATAACAAAGCAATCTCTATAAGAGGCATGATAGGTAACTCTTGATTTTTGCAAAAGAGAAAAAAAGATTGAGTTGAGATCATGACATGATCTAGCCTTTTGAAAATTTTGTTAAAACCATCTTGGAAGTTGCACTGTTGAATTTTTTCACACTATAAACTACAAAGAAGTTTTTTATAGGAATTTTCATGCCAAAGAAATTTTGTTTCATTCAAACTACTATTTAGTTTGGCATATATTTAGATTGTCTAAGACTCATTTTTCCACTAGTTATAACATGTTTTATTTTCTTAAGGGAATCAACTTGTTTGACATGTTTGCAAAAGGTGTAAACTACATTCTCTTCTCTCACACACTTTTGTGATCTTGAAAATAAAAAAAACTTTAAATATTATTCATTTCATTTTATGAAATGTAGGAAAATAGATTGCAGCCTAAGAATGCATATTGGGAACCATTTCTAAAATCTTTCATTGGGGAACAACCAATTAAATTCAACTTCAGTCCTATAGGAGAGTTGAACATTGTGATTAATTGTCCCCTTTTAAATACTAATTGGATACGATGAATACAATAAATCATGTAGGAACTAAGTAATATACTAGGAAATTGACAAGAATCAACACAAATATAAAGAGGTGGAAGTGAAATGCAAAGTAAAAAGCCAAATCTAGAAGTGAGATGTACAAAGGCACTTATCTCTGAAATATGATCTTGAAAGTTTCAATTAAGGGAGCTAGGCAACCTAGAATCAAAGGTGTCTTTGTTAGTTTAAAATTGTAGATTTTGGATCAGGATGCTCTATATATTATTCTCACAAAATTTTGGCTGGTCCATGGAGCAACACCCCTTGAAATAGGTTTTTTCTCCTGTTCAAAATCTAGATCTGCGTGTCATAGTCTGCTTTCCACAAAATTGCAACTTTTGATTGTTGAGTCTATAACCCCCACACAAAAGGGGGAAAATGTTATTTTGAATAGGGATTGCCTAATTCAAACCATGGGTAGGTGTTAACCTCCAGTTCAACTAAAATTGATCAAAAAATATAACTTATCCCTAGTAGGGCAGAGGCTAAATTTGAAATGAAATGTTGAATTAACAAGGTTAACCTTTATACTGATAATGGTGGTGATGCAATGCTCTTTAAACAAGTTATCCAAGTATTAATGTAATAAGATGATAAATTATAACAAAATTCATCATAAAAATATATTTGAATATATAACTTGTTATAGATTGTTGCTCTTTATACTTAGATCAGAATAAATTCACTCAATGGTGATTACTCTGAGATGTGCAGGATGTAAAAAATGTTCAAATAAATTACAAATGATGTATGTATATGGATCTCAAGGTATTTTCACATTTAGGCCATCTTTCAATGATCATATAAAAATCTCAAGGTCCGATTACAAATGGTGGGAATTGTCACACTAACATATTCAAATTTGGGCCCATTTTGGGGGGACTATGGTAGTACACACCCTAGTCCACCCAAAATAGAGAAAACTAAATGTGGTTGTTGAGTGTACATACCTAAGACATTGGAATCAAGTCACTTCATGAGTATTTGATGATATTTTGGATGAGACAAGGCTAAAATAGGTTCAAAAAGACCCAAAAAGTGGGTACATTCAAGAAAGAGATGAAGGAGTGTGAAATTGTAAGGGGTTGTAATTTACGACACTACATTTTCTAAATTGGATCATATGAAAATTGAGTACACATGCTCTCCTATTGCATTACAAAAAAAAAGGTGGATACAAATATTTAGTTATCAGTTTTTTTAGAGGTTTTCCTTGCATTTAATCACTAAGGTAATGACCCAAAGCCTCATTTTTTTAGTAGGGTATAGAAAATTTGGGGGGAATCAAATATTTCTTCATTGTAACTATAACTTAATCACTTTAAGATAATCTTTTAAATTTATACTTTGCAAATTGAATGAGAGTGGGTTACCCTTTTGTACAAGGTTGCTTGATTTGTTCTATTTCATTTCAAAAATTCAACCTTTGTTACCTTTAGTTTTATAGAGGATATCTCCTTGTTGAGATTGTATATCCTAGTTTAAGACCATTTGGTCATTTTTTTATTGTGCATAGATAAGTAATTTTCCTTATAAGTTACTCACACTATACTTTTAAGTTTTCAAATATAACCTACTTTGGGAGACCTTTGCCTCCATGATAAGGAGTTGGAAGGTGTTTCAAGACCTTTGCATTTCCTAGCTATCATTCTCTTGGTAGAGAATTGTATAATGAGAAAATGGAAGCAATGTGAAAGATAGGTAAATCACCTCCCTTTTTGACAATTACACATTTAGAAGGAATAATGCCCCCCTAGGTTCAAGAGGGGACTCAACTGCCAAGTGGGACAATAGTTCCTTCACTAAGATATCAATTTGAAAAAATGGAAATGATGTATTGATTTGATTAAAGTGCATAAGTAGACACGTTGTGGAAAAATGAAAATAATAGACAAAAACAAACTGATATTGAGTAGAAAAGTACATATCTAGAAATCATAGCTAAAGATCGACATGTGAGTAAAATTTGAGCTAAAAGTGGTAGAGACAAGCGGAAAGTCATCCTGTACCTAGGTACAGATCGCTAATGGCATTATGTACCTGGAAATTATGGCTGAATTTTTCTAAGGACTTCTAACTATACCTAATTTGTTTGATCCTAATTCGATGGCTCCACAACTTGTTCCTACACACATAAAAATGAGGGAAAGGGGTTTGCCTTGGTCAAACCCCTGTTTAGGAATCAACCTTAAAAATAGATAGAAATTGTATAAAGGAAAGTATGTTAAAAGGCAAATATCAAATTTACCTTGCATAAACACTCATGGAAAAATGTAGAAATCACTCATACCCAAGAAGATGCTTAAATTTGCTTGAAATCCAAAGAGTTGACCTTGGATGCAATGTAGAATTAAGGATGTAGTAAAAAATGTATGGATCTATGAATGTCACTCCTTGATCTTGAATGTCGATATGCTTGAAAACTCTTGCAAATAAGGAGAGAGAAGAAGGAATGAATGACAAATATTCTTAATTGATTGAGAATTCTTCTACTTGGCCATCAAGGGAGAGAAATTTCTTTCAATTGGATAATATATCCTTTGACTTTATATATCTTGATGTAATGGAGATGTGGAGATCTTGAATTAGGATGCTTACCTTCAAATCTTGAGTCCAAATGCTCTTGCTTGCTTGAAAATTTGATTTCTTGATTGCTAAAAGTTGTATATCATGTGTGTATATCAAAATGAGGAGATATAAGCTGATTTAAATTTGATCCAGGAAGACCTTAAATTCAAAATTTTTGCTAATACCTCGACATTGGGCCTCAAGTAAATTTTGGGCCCAAAATGTTTTAGATAGGTTTTCATTAGAATCCTATACCCTAGGAAATGAGCACAAAATTTATAAGGATGCCTAGATGGAAAAAAATAAGCGGGGGGAGAAAATACAACTTGCTAGGATCAAGCATAATGGGCATTTAGACCTCAAAATCACCAAAACAGGGTCAAATAGATCCTAGTAAAGCACCTCATAGTGGGTGCTAACTATTTAGGACTATACATTTAGCCCCCGCTTTAGTGGGAGTATGAGATAAGCTCATGCTCATGGTAAAGTATATCAATGAATAAGAACAATCTTGTCAACATCAAGGAAATAAAGGAATAATCAAGCCCCCAAGTGACTTTAGTCTTCATTAAATCAAAATCCAAGATAAAAGAGGCATCACTCAAATAAGAGAGAAGAGAGAAAGAGATAGAGAAAGAAGCATGACCACTAACCTAGTAAGGGATTTCCTTACTATGGATCACACAAAGAGAAAGCATTGTAAAAGATGACATTAAAGGTCTAGTAAGTTGTGTTATGCTAGCCAACCCATCAAAGAGGATAAATCCTTAAGGAAAGCATTGTATCCATTAATGGATACAACAAGGGTGATCAGACCTAAGGAAAACATTATCTCCATAGGGATCAAGAAGTAAAGATTAGTCCTTAAGGAAAGTATTATCTTCATTAAGGGATCTATAAAAGAGATCAAGCCTATGGAAAACATTGTCTCCTTAGGGATCAAAGAAAGAGGAATAGTCCTTAAGGAAAGTATTCTCTCCATTAAGGGATCCAATGAAAGGATGATTACAAGAAAAACATTGTCTCCTTGGCCATTTGCAAGGGGAGATGCATTTCATCAATATGTGCTTGTGTGTGTGGAAAATGTGAAATACAAAGCAGAGTGTATGCCCCCATGTTAAAGTGATTGCAAATTCCTTAACATAACATACATGCATCCATGAGAAATGTTTCGACTATGAAATTTGCCCAAGAAAGAATGAACCAAGGGAAATGAACACATGACAAAAGAGAGCACTGAAGGGGTCTACTAACTCTAGGGTTAGAATGATCATATGATAATATATGAGATATTATATCAAAATAAAATGTCATCATCCCCCAAATGTAGTAAAACTACAAGCACAATGAAAGAAATTCACATAAGAGTCACATAGAAGAGTCTTTTTGGGATGGCATCATAGAGACCAAAAAGAATAGGTAGCTACCATTTTGCATCATCCCTAGTTAGGAAATACAAGGGTACATTTATGAATAATGGCACATGCACAACATAACATGTAACACCATATAGAAGAGGCGAGATACAAATAGAGGAATGTCATGACATTTCGATTCCTTTATCACCTTGTACCTATGAAGCAACAAGGGTCATAATAATAATAATAATAACAATAACAATAATAATAATAACAATAATAAGAATAACAATAATAATAATAAAAATAACAATAATAATAATAACAATAATAACAATAACAACAACAACAACAACAACAACAACAACAACAACAACAACAACAACAACAACAACAACAACAATAATAATAATGGGAGAAGCACATTACAATAGGAAAATACACAAAACACACCATAGAAGAGGAGCTAGTCCAACATATTGCCTATCCCCCCATCTTAGTCTATAGTGTTTAGGGAAGGTGGGAAAAATGCAAGAGGAGCAACATCAAGAATGGTAGATGGAACATAAGCTAGTTCCAAAAAAGTACCATGGTGTGAAGATGGGTCACTTTGTTTGTCACTAGGATTAACAAATAGTTATTGTGAAAACATAGCTGGTAAATCATGGTTAACATCAATAAGATCAAACAAATCATCATAATCACTGACATGATTACCATCATTAGTTGCATTAATACCATCATCACCAAGAGTATCTTCTTCATCCAAAATTATTATAATAGAATCCAAGATACTAATAGAATTATCATGTTTGTTGAATTTCATCCTTTTCAAGTTAACTTCCTCCTTTGGGTTATGCATGGGCTGACCAAAGGGAATCAAAGCATCAACAGGCGTTTCAGGTGATAAATGATTTTGGAAATCACATTGATGGGATCTAGCATGATGTTTACAATGATGGTCATGAGCACAATGGTTATGCTTAATTTTGATAGAAATTGGGTTTGGTTTAGGATCAATCAACATCATGCCCTTTTCTTCCTTAGGAGGAAGAATGAAAGAAATTGGTGTAGGAGCACCTAAAAGTCCAAGAAGGCCTATAATTACTATAAGGGATGGTTGAATGTAATAAAGGCCAATCAAGACCTAAGACAATGTAATACAACCATAAAATCCAATGGATGTAATAGTTAGGGTGATTTGTCCTATTTGACCTAATAAGGGTCATAGAGAAAATATATGTAATAAGGGCACTAGGAAGTATAGGTTAGGAGTTTGGGAATATATTTGACATAATAAGACCAAATGTAAACACTTTGAGATAGTAAGGTACTTAGAAGGACAAATTGTTAGGAGTTTTCAAATTTGAATTTGAAAACCAATGGCTAGTTGGTTCAAATGGTAGTTAAGGAGGTTGATACATTGATATATAAATCATACATTTGGCAATACAATATAATGGTTTTTCCTGTAATTTGAATGAAATTTTGAATACTTTTGTCTTGTAAATATCTGATTTCACCCTTTGTGAATAGGATTGGCATGAGGGATGATTTGACAATGATTTAATGTTCCTTTCACATTGATATTGAAGTCTTTGCAATCAATCTTGATATAATGTTTTGACTATTCCTATACACTACTTTCCATCGATATTTATGGTATTATTTTTTAGGGCATTATGGTGAATTAGGCTCATTCCACTTTATGTTCCTATTGTTTCTTGTGGGATGGGTCTAAACAATATATTATAGTCTCCTATACTAAATTTAATGTAGGATAAGTCATATTGAACATATGGTGACCACCAAATGAGCAAATATGCTTGATGAAGGTATAGGGTACACGATGCCATGTATAGTTCTGAGATTTTTATCTGAATAAGGGCAATATTTTATGTTGGATTATGTTTACCTAGGTCAAGTGGATGGTGTTAGGACCTTTGGTTGGATTGATAAGTGATTGGGAGAGGTAGATTGAGAAAGCCTTAGCTTTAGGTCCCTAAAAGTGGGGGTTTGACAAATGATTGATCAAATGGGCATGGAAGCTCAAAAAATATGAGAATCCATTGATTTATACCATAATGAAGACTATTTTATGGTGTTTCTTTAATAACATGGGCTTATGTATTGGATCAGAGTATCGGTCCAAAACAACCATATCTAGTTTTGTGATATGTTGGAGAAAGCACAAATGGGTATCTTAATACCTATTTGATTTGCCAATGGTTTTGGAATAAGTTTGAAAAAATTTGAAAATACCCGATTCCAAGAGTTAATTGAATCAGGCCTAGTAAGGACAGTTTGGTCTTGGGAGTTTTATTCAAGAGATGAGCCAGTATAGAGGGTTGTAACCAGTTGAAACAAGTTTTTGAAGACCATTGAAGGTATTAGGAGAGACTAGGGTGTGGTAGAGTTAGGTTGGTTGGGTTAAAAGTACCTAGGTGAAGGTATAAATCAAGCAAGCCTTAAGAGATTTGGAAACAACTTGTTTGAAAACTTAGTGAAATATCTTAGGGATCAAAAACCTCTACATTAGGAACCTCGATAGGTTGAGATATAGCATAAAAATAACATTTATAAGACATGGGAGGTGGAATGACAACATATATAGGAGGTGTAGGGAGAAGTCTAGGTCCAGGGAAATGAGATGGAACATTCTTGGGATTGCTAAACTCACAAATCTTTTGGATTTTGGATTTATGATATGATCGAAAGAGGTTATCTCTACCAGGTTGGGTGGGATGGGGCATATAAAACCACAAGAAATCAAGATGAATAGACTCTTGAGGTATGGGAAGATGATATAGACTATGATTAATAGTCATGATTTGTCCATTGTGGGGAAATTTCAAACACTTATGGATAGGTGATGATATAGCTTTCATAGAGGTAAGCTAAGTAACACCAAGTTTGAATTGAAATTTATCAAAAGTCAGAATGCCAACAAATGTAATATTTAGATTTTTACCACTAACTTCAGTGAGAAACATTATAAAACCATGGGTAGGATAAGGAAACCATTGCAAGTTTGGATCATAACATTATATTTATCATATTGAAATAATCTATAAAGAGATGTTCTTCACTTATCACATTCACCATGGAGGTAGGATCAATAAGGAAACCATGAGAATATAGATCATTAACCTTTGTAATAGCATAAAGAGGAACACCAAGTGCTTTAATTATATCTCTAAGATCAAAGGTAATACAAATCTTAGGTTTGGGTTTAGATTTATGTTCGGTTTGGTGAATGAGGTTGAAAACATTATTAGCTTTAATACACTTATCATCATACTCAACAACATGGGAGGAAGACGAAGGAAAAGGTAGACTCCACATTATTGGTCAAATGAGATGGAAAAGGGTTGGTATAGATTTGAAATTTTTGGTTGGGAGGTGCTAAAAATTTGTTTCCTTGATCATTAACACCCTCAATAGATATGGTATTGGAATCAATGAGGTCTTGAATAACATATTTCAAATGGAAACACTTTTCAGTATCATGACCAGATTGATGATGATATTAATAGAAAACTTTATAATCAAAGTGTTTGGGTAAACATTTTGATGTGTCAATTGGCCTACCAAGAGGAAGAGTTAACACTTTATCATTAATAAAATTCAACATCACATTATGCAAAGATTAAGAAAGCTAAATAAAATTAATGGCGGGTTTAAAAATAGATGACAAATGAGCAACACCTTTGGATGTTGCTACCACTTGGTCATCAACAATGTTGGATGAATTATTGATTTTAATGAAGTTTTTTGGTTTCTACAACTTGTTAGAGTTGTTAGATGTGGCATCACTCTTATCAACTGGATCCAGTGGAGTGATTCTCTCAAACTTACTCATTTCAAGTTAATAATTATGAAGCACTATACATAATTGAGTAAAAGAGGAAAATTCAGAAAGAAGAATCTTATCTCTAACATCTTTGGTAAATTAGAAATGAAAATATGTTACACATTGATATTAAGCACAAGATAAGAAATATGAGCATGCAAATGCTCAAATCTAACAATAAAATCAAACGCTTTTTCTTTAATTCCATATTTACAATGCATTAAATCAGTCAAAGAAATCTTAGGACCAAAATTTGTTTTGAAATTGTTAGACGAAAGCATTAGCAAGTTTTTGGAAAGAGTCAATGAGGTAAGGAGGTAAATACTAATACCATTGCAAGGCTTTATCTCAAAAGGTTCTAGTAAATAGTTTCCATGAACCTATGATACTGAGAAAAATCACTACACAATATTTGAAAGGTTTTGACATGGGTCAAATGACTGCCTTTACCATCATAAGTCTCAAGATGAGGAATCTCCATGTATTTTAGAATAACAACATGAATGATATCCAAATACAAAGGACTAACAATGTCACAAGTAAGAATATTGAACTTGGATTGATTCATTGAGGCAATTTGTTATTGCAAAGAAGACATGATTTGAGCCAAGGTACTAATAGTAGAATCGGTCGAAAGAATGGTAGGTGGAGATATGTTTGAAATGTTTGGGGCATTGTGAGAAATGGTTGAATATGAAAAAGGAACACTATTGTAAGTGGGTAATGATGAAGGTAATGAAACACATGACACACTTAAATGAATAGTAGAATCAATATGATTAGGAATGCTAACATGTGTGGGATTGATATTTTAAATTGAAGTTGTTATGATAGGTGGAGAATAAGTGGACCCATTGGGAGTGGAGGTAGAAATAGGCATGGGGGTATCAACACTAGTAGTAGGTGGAATGAAACCCAACTCTTAAGCACAATCCCTAATAGGCTTGACATTTTTATCAATGAGACGAGAGATACTACACAAGATATTAACACCATATTCATCATTATGAATTAACTTCCTCAAGCATTCTACAATGGATATTACCTCGAGATTTTGAATTTTCTTGTCCTAACCATTGCTCAAAATTTTCAAAGTCGTGGGAAAGTTTTTGAACTTGCATACGAGGGAACCTTAAGGACTCGCATTCATCATGATAATAATTAGAAGAGTTGTTCTCCATAATAGGATTAATGTCACTAGTATACATGTTCTTCTTATGAAAACTCTTGGGAAAAATAGAAGGCTCAAGATCAAAAGAAACCATAAGTCTACAACTTCTCTTGATCAAAATTCTATAAGTAGGACTCAAAGTGATAAAAATCATGCAAAAGGAAATGAGGGAAAAAATGAATGTAGTGCTTGTACCATCCTAAAAAGTTAGCACCCATAATTAGAGGCTCTAGGACTTTTTAGATCCCATTTTGGTGATTTCAAGGTCTGAATGACCATTTTCCTTGATCCCAACAACCTATAATTTCTCCTTTTGCTTTTTATCACACTCCCCTAAGTCTTGGTAAATTTTGAGGTAAAAAAAACCTGGGCTAGGTCAGCTAGGATGACCTAATCCTAGACTAGGTCAACCATGCTGACCTAGTTCTATGTTTTTTTCCCCGAAGTTGGTTTAGAGCATGACGACATGGTTTTCTTCCAATTTCTAGATCTATGGTTGGCCTGAAGTTAAATTGAATCCTGAAACAAGAATAAAAGGGGACTCTCTCCTCTCATTTTGACATCATGTAATATCATTACAATTAATTGATTAAGTGGAAGCAATTCAAGTTGTGCAATTGAAGTGGTGGATTCAAGACTTGAAGACAAGCACCCAATCTAGGATTTCAAGTCTCCCTTTCTTCAAGATCCACTCAAGCAAAGGTAATCTTATATCATTGACAATTTTCTCTCCCATGATGGTCAAGTAGACTAATTCATAGGCAAGCAAGAATATCCATGCATTCACTCTTCTTCTCTCTCCTTTTCCATTAAGGTTATTAAGCATATATTCATTCAAGATCTAGGATTTGGCAAGTGTAGATATATGAATTTGTGAAGGTGGATCCTTGATTCTACAATACAAGCATATATATAAGAATCTTCATGGATTTGACTAATTTCTACATGCATTCATGAAGGTTTTCATGCAAGGTAAATTTAACATTTATCTTGTTTACATTGCTTTCCTTTATGCAATCTCAATTTAATTTAAAGGTTGATTCCTATAGAGGAATTTGACTAAGGCAAACCCCTTTTCACAACATTTTCCCCTTCTTTTCTATGTGCAAGAATAGTTTCAAGATTTGTGGAGCTAGATTCGAGAGTCTAAGAACTTGTTACAAACTTGGTGCAATTTTCATCAGATTTGGACCTGAAAGGACTAGGTCAAATTTCATGACCTAGTCCTAGATGAGGTCAAATTTGATGATCTGGTCCCTTATTTTTTAGATGAAATTTATGCAGTGGATAGTTGCAGACATTAGAGGCCCAGATCTAGAGTTACACCTAATTCTGACATCCCGACGGTAGTCAAATTTAGATCTGAAAGTCAATCTTCTTCTTCTTTCTCCAAGGTAAGTTCATTTCTCCTATTTTCCTCTTAAACTTACTTTCATAGATCAGGTTTACATATCATATCACTTTTTACATCCCCATGACAAAAAGAATCCAAAACCCTACATTGTGTAGATCATGCATTGACACCCCTTACTTTTTGGGTTGTGCTAATTGGATTCTCCTTGTTGGAGATTTTTTTTGTATTCTAATGTATGTTGGATTTGGTGAGTGATCTACATCCTAGAATTGATCAAAATTTCCTACATTAAAATGTTATTTCAATATTTGAAAGAGATATACAATCCAAGCAAAGACGATCTTTTATGAAAGGCACATCTAACTATCAAATTCAAAGATCTAATGTAAACCATGCACAAGTAGATCTAGATCTAACTATGAAAGGTAGATAATGCATATAATGTAAATAAATATGGTTTAATGTAACACATATAAGGAGATCTAGACACCAAATCATATTAGACAATGTTATGAGTCAAGCTCACCAAAAATTATAGTGGGAAAAGGGAAGCAGTGTGAAAGATAGGTAAATCCCTTTTCGGTAATTACACTTTCAAAAGGAATAATGCCCCACTAGGTTCAAGAGGGGACTCAAATGCTAAGTGGGATTGTAATTCCTTCACTAAAATATGTATTTAAAAAAATGGAAATGATGTATTGATTTGATTAAAGTGCTTAAATAGACAAGTTGTAGAAAACTGAAAATAATAGATAGAAACAAACTGATATTGAGTAGAAAAGTACATATATAGAAACCAAATACAAAGACCAACATGAGAGTAAAATTTGAGTTGAAAGTGGCAGGGACAAGCTGAAATTCATCCTATACCTAGGTACAATTCACCAATGGCATTCTATAATTGGAAATTCTGGTTGAATTTTTATGAGGACTTACGACTGTACTGAATCTATCTAATCCTAATTTGATGGCTCCACAACCTATTCTTCCACATAGAAAATTGAGGGAAAATTTTGTGGAAAGGGATTTGCCTTGGTCAAACCCCTGGTTAGGAATCAACTTTGAATAGATAGAAATTACATAAAGGAAAGTATGTAAAAAGGAAAATGACATGTTTACCTTGCATAAACCCTCATGGATGGATGCAGAAATCACTCATACCCATGAAGATGCTTGAATGTGTGTTGACCTTAGAATGCAATGTAGAATCAAGGATGTCTTAAAAAATGCATGGATCTATGAATGCCACTCCTAGATCTTGAATGTTGTCATGCTTGAAAATACTTGCAAAGAAGGAGAGAGAAGAAGGAATGAATGATGAATCTTATTTCTTGTTTCAAACCCTCCATATTTTCCTTAAGGATCCTTCCCAAGATGTTACCTTTCTAGGGAAACAAAGCTCTAATACTAATTGTTAGTATTACAAGGCACAAAGAGGGGGGGTGAATAAGTGCATCCACAAATTTGAAACTCTTAATTATAATCTTCCATAAAAACCAACATGCAAGTGATAATTTTGCCAAAAAATTAGAGCTCCAATATCACCACCACATGAAAACCCTCATGAAGAAGAAGTAAACGTGACACCTTTATTAATTCAGAAGTATCCCCTACGAACCCAAAAAAATATTTTAGAGAAGATGGAAAATAATAAAAATTAACTAAAGGAGTTGATTGCAAGGTTCAAAGAATAAGGTAGTACCAACCTCAAAGGGAAGCCCTAGCTAATTCATTGCAATAAATTATGATCTATGTAACTGTAGTTAGTGGGGAAATTAATTTTTGGTCCAACAAAAGAGAAGAACAAAAATATTATTATGCAAATAAGTTATCATATGAGGACGTGAATAAGAAAAAAATAGAAAAGGTAACATTTGTGCACTTTTCACATATCCTAGACCAAATCAATCTCTACATAGTAGTTGCAGGATTATTCCTAAAAATTAGTGTGACCATGAAGGGATTAAAAATAAATTTTTGGATAGGTGGTTGATGGTTTTTGACAAGTTGCTATATAATAATTGTGAGTTACCTCGATACATTTTGAGGAAACTCTATTGTGATTTTGTGATCAACATGGTACCAAACTATTTTGATTATTTAGACTTCTAGGGTACAGGTGGGGGATCATTGGATATTAGGCCAAGGGCACCGTGTGACCCTAACATAGTGAAGAGAGCCATTTGTAGACCTAATGTGTATGCAATGACCATTCCTTCTATTGTGGATCCATGTACAAATATATGTGAGCTAAAAGGTCCCAATAATGATCACATCACTATAACTTGTAGTATAATGAACATTTAGATGTGTTTTCATATGCAATGCATGATTATTAGGGTACAAAGGAGAAAAAGGCTTGTGGGGTTAAGCCATTGGATACCCTTCAATGTCACCATAAAATAGACATGAATATGAATATAAGAAACAGTGGTTGTTAATATTGTTTATTCCATGTTCTTCACAATTCATAAATTGTGGGGAGATCACTTGTGTGATTTTCGTGTAGAAATGTTCTCCAATTGCTTTAAATGAATCTCCCCAGATCCATTGTTTTATGAAATGTTTCATAGTTTTGGCACATCTTTAAATACTTTTTTTTTGGCTCTTTCAACTTATAATCAAGGACATCATGAATCCAAATTTTTGAGGAACTATCCAAGAGCCAAGATTTTCAAAGACAAAATTAAAAGGTGGTCTTCTAATAAGTGGATTGTTTTAAATTGATTCTATATCATATTATTAAGTTATTTTCATCAAATTCTACTAAGAGAACCTTCCCCATCTTTTTAGAGAACCCTCCCCATTGTGTGCTAAAATGTTGTCACACTTCTATGAATCCTTACATGCAAGAAAACTCAAGAATGAGCCCTCACAAATCGATCCATAGCTCTCTATGCATGGAGTTGCAAGATTTGTAAAATTGCTCTCAGCTAGAGCTATAAACTCATGACCTTGCTAGTCAACCACACAATGAGAGATTCCAAATGAATGCAATGCTATGCAAATCTATATGAGAATGCAAATTAATCTTATGAGAATGAAGATGCAATTAATCTATGAAAATGGAAATAAAAGAGTTACAAACCCTCTAATTAAATTATGTGAGATTAATCTAAAACATGAAAGGAAATGATACCATGATAATGCAACTATGGTGCAAGCTAGGATGTGATGTAGATGCAAGATGAATGCCAATGATACTCCAAATCTTCAAAACTTGATGCAAGAATATCTCCAAAAGCATCAATGACTTAGAAAACCTATAGCATAATAATTCAAGTATGTATGGTGTGTGCAAATGAGGAAGAGAGCTCTTCTTTTATAGGAAGTGAAAAATAATGGACCATGGAGATTAAGAGGCAAAAGACTTAATCAACGGTGGAGAAAAATGGAAGCTTGATCCTTGTGCACAAATATCCTCCAATAGGAAAATAGGAGTTGACTTTATGTCCATATGAGACAAAAAATGTTTTCTTCTTTTTATAAAATAGGAATAGTGCTTTATTTGTGCAACTTAGGATAAAAAGAAAAGGTGGGGCTTTTTATTTAAATAAAAGGGGAGGAAATTCCTTTTAATTAAATAAAGGCTTAGGATAAATGGTTAGCCCAAGGATAAAAATCCAATATATGATCAAAATTAAGACTTGATCAAGAAATTGATAATATTGATTATTGATCAAAATGATTCAAGATTGATAAATTGAATAAATGGGGCCCAAAGTCTAGGTGACCATTTTTGGGTGCATACATTTGCCCCTCTTTGACTAATGTGTGATCGATTTGGGAACAGATGCAGTCAAAGAAGAATTAAAATGTGAGATCGATCTGGGATCACAAAACAACTCCAATATGAGGTCGATTCGGGATCATATCTGGACAAACATAAATAAAAGATTCTGGACATGAGGTCGATTCAGGATCATATCCAAAATAAGAGATAAGAATCTCAAGCTGAGCTGAAACTCATAAAAAGATGTCTGAATCAAGAAAATCAAGGATATCAGGGATGAGAATCCCATAAATACTGCCCCCTCGGAGTCGAAATCGAAATCAGGTAGAGAGGAACAGCAGATTGATAAAGATGATCAAATCATAATCAATCATAATTGAAGATAACTGATAACAGGATAACCATTAGGCAATGAAACATGCCCCAGTGAAAAAAATAGAAAGAGGGTGAATGACAGACTAGAAGGTTGAAAGACATGGAAATGAAGGAATTCCACCAAAGATCGGAGAAGTATGCCTCAAAAGGTCAATCAATTGCATAAAAGGAACATTTTTGAAATGCAATTTTGACTATCAAGATGACCTCAGATTTCGATTTCAAGTCCGAAAATGGATAGAAAATGATTGGATATGAAAGACCAGAAAGGAAAGATATGATCGAGAAGAATTAGAAAATGAGCACAGTTGACCAACTAGTCTGTAGATGATAAAAAGTAGAACTCTCTCCATATGCAAGATGCAGAAACTAAACTAACATGAACCTAGAAATGCAAGCTACTATGAAAAGTGGTTGACTTGCAAGGTCACAATGCTTATAGACATCTAATTATCATCATCGAGTGTTATTGGTAGCGTCATAAAATCATACAATGCACACTAGCATAACTATGTGGATATGAATATGATCTTTAGCAGATAGAAATGTGGAAATCCCATCTAGGCATCAAAGACATGTAGGTCTAGATGACTAATGCAATGAGATCACCTAAGTTTGATATGGCGAGATTATGCTTGTATCAAGACACATGAAATTCAGGATAACTAGAAGCATGCACTCGCAAAACAGTCAAGGATAATACCTTGTCAATCCATAGTGTCAAGTAAGACCAGCATAAATGCTCATGACAATTAGGATCAACAAAATATAGCCATAAGTAGATAAAGAAAGAAAACATGTTCTCATACCCTCAGTCTTCTAGCTATGCATCATCGAAAACTTCTCAGGGAGAGACCACTCATCAAAGAAATTCTCATAGACAACACACAAAGAAAAGTAAAGTCACCATATCTCAAGTGAATTGATTGTTTAAGTTCGTGTGTGTTGGTCATAGAGTCAGACTCTGGTTATCGCATCTACAAATGAGAAATATCGCATCATACTTAGAATATTGGGTAAGACATCTGATAAGTGTTAAGAAACACTTGACGTAGGGGTAGTGTTGAAAAACACAGTTTGGGTGGTGTTGAAAAACACCTGTTGTGAAATGCCCCAAGAGACAAACGCACCTAAAGGACCAATGCTAACAGGTATGCCCCTTAGACAAAGAGAAAGACCAATTTCAGACCAAGGAAAATAAGGTCAAGGCATGATGGAAAGTGGCTAAGTGTCGAGGACGCATGCTAACAAATAGGGGTGCAAAGGCCTCAAGTAGTGCCTGTTTCTAGGTTTTCACCACTTGGATTTTATTGCAATTTTTTTTTTTTTCATTTTTGCTACCAAGGCACTTGTTTCCAGGTTTTCACCAAGGCACTTTTTCTATTTTTTTGATTTTTTTGATTTTTTTATATTTTTTCAAGACTTTTTATGCTTTTTAGGATTTTTTCAGCATCATATATCAATTTTTTTTGGTATTTTTTCATGATCCATAAATATGTACAAAGGATGCCCCTAGACAGAACGGGCATCAAACTCTTTAAGCAAGATCACATCATGTATTTCCAATTTCTAGCAAGGTGGGGAACGAGAGGGATTAGCAAGCTGGTGAATGAGATGGAGGAAAAGAGAATGAAGGAAAATGAAGGGAAGAAATCCTCAAGGTCAAACTCCTCAAGAGTACCCAAGCTAGGGAAAAGATTGTCATGTAAAGCACATTTGGACAAGAAATGAATGGCTAGCATAGGACAAGCCTCAAAAGTGTAATGAAAAGGCAGGAAAGGATGCAGTCCAAAGGAGTAGACATGTCAAGAGGCTTCATATTATCGTATTTTACTCTTTTTTTTATTAGATCAAGACAAAGGGGAAAAGGATAGCGAAAGGCTAGAATGAATGGAGGATAATGAATATGAAGGTTAAACATGAAAGGAATGAAAGCAAGATCATCGTAGGATAGCTCACAAGATAGCCAAATATTCGTGTATAGTTCAACATTGTCAAGATCAAAGAGAGAATGGAATGGATGAAAAATGTAGAAGAACTACGCATGATGCCTGATTACCAGGTTTTCATCATAGTACTTATCCAAAGCGCCACAAGGGAGTGGTTTTCACCATAGGATGAATTTATTTCTCTTTACTTTTGCTACCAAGGTGCCTGTTTCCAGGTTTTCACCACGGAACATTTTCAATTTTTTTTAATTTTTTGCTATTTTTTTAATTTTTCTATTTTTTTGATTTTTTTGGAAGAAGGCAAGCTTTTTAGATAATGCTCCTTGAAAGGATAAACCATGATATGCCAAGGATTCAAAATGATATGCTCAAAGATGCTGAAGGGGAAAGGAAGACGCATAAGGAATAGGCAAATGAGGAAAAAATGATAGAAGGTAGAAGGATAATGAATGGAAGGAATGTGAAAAGGTAGATGGCAAGAAAGGTAAGATCCACGTCAATACACACCTTGAAGGGTGGCAAGAGGATGGAGGAAACATGAACCATATTCTAGTCCAAGTGTGAACCATATTCTGGTTCATTATTGCTATCTGACTCTTCGAAAAGAGGATTGGTGTGCTTGTTATAATTCTCAAATGTGAATGGAGGAATACGAGAAGGAATATGGAAAATGTTTAGTAGAGGTTGTGGTTCAGGCACATGGAATGGAAGAATATTTTTGGAAAAAGATGAAGTGGAAGCCTTTGAAAGCTTGAATGTCAACTTCACTTTTTGTTCAACATCATACTCTTTCAAGAGAGACTTTGGAATCCATATAGCCTTAGGCTTTTTATTTCCTTTTGATGATTTAGAGATAATATCTTCAATGATGGATTTTGGAACCCATTGCATCAACAAGTGTTATAACAACTATTGCAACATTCTCATTGACACCTGGTCACGTGGAATACAAAAGTAGAGGAACCTTAAAGTTTGTAAAGTCCAAGGACAAATATGAAACAAATATATGACAATTATAGACACAATAGTCTAAAGTTTACTTGCTTTTCTTTATAGAGAAAAATAATAACTTGGAGACAAATCATCAACCTAAATTTAAAAATTATATCCATCTGAATCCTTTCAGATTAAAGCATCCTTCCCCCTATTGTATATTTGGAAAGCCTGGCAACAAGTCTGCAAGTTTTTGAATTGGAGAAATCTTTCATTAAAACATGGCTTCAGTTTTAGCGATGCTTCAATTTGGTGGAACAAATTGATTCAATATCATGGGTAGCCTCTTGCCGTTTCATTTCAAAAACATGCTTATTATCTTTTTAAGAAAGGAGTCTGCTAATTCAAAGACTCGTGGGACTTTAATTTTGCATATTGGGCTCCTTGAACAACTGTTAAAAATACCTTTGGTTTGAAGAACAAGTTTAAGGAATTTCTTATTTTTATTAGGTCATTGGTTCCTATTGAGCTTGCTATGAAAATTCACACTCCAATGGAATGTAATTTCTTAAAGGATTGGTGGTGGCTATCTACGCATCAATTTTGCCATTTCCCACTTAAAAAAGTTTACTTAAAACCCCTACCTCCCATGCCATTGAATCAAATTGAATAAAAAATGGAATTGTAATTTCAAGGAAAAAACTTGGAAAAAATTGAGTGTTTAGATCTGGTTTTCTAAAGTAGAGGCTAATGCGCAAATTCTTGCTTGGAAAGTTTTACACTTCAAATTGCCAGTTGGTGATAGGTTGAGATGTTTGATGATTCAACCTGAGAAATGACCCTTTTGTCTTTGGGATGAAAATTTGAGACACATCTTTTGGGAGTGTATATTTGCTAAGAAAAAGTGGAATGTTATTTTTACTTATCTTCCAACTATTTTTGAGCATGCTTTAAGATGGAAAGAAGCAATTTTGGGACTGAACTTTTAAAAAAAATATTATGGCTGATTCTATGCGACAAATCATATTATTTAACATTTGGAAAAGTAGATGCATGGCTTTGCTTTATAATTATCAGGCTTATCAGGAAGGAGAAATCCTAAGGTTTTACTTTCATGTCATTCATACAAATTTCTTGTGTACTCAATTAAGGTTACGTCTTTGTAGCTGAACTTTGTGGTTTGTAGTTCATCAAAGCTGTTTAGTCTCAAGAAATGTTGAACTTTATGGTCTTGACTTATCATGATTTTTGATCATTATGGTGTGAGTTCTTAAATTGTTTAGCTGATCCTATTTTGATAACGTTTGATTACCTTTTTAAATTTTTTTTTTAATCTTTTACTTTATTCAATAATAAAAATAAATAAATTAAACTTTATATATTAAAAAAATACTATATTATAAATAAAATTAATATATTATGTGTGCACCTAAAATATTCTCTCTAAAATATTATCTTATATATAGTTTTCAATCTGCGTGACAGATGCAAGTGCTAGTTTATAACTTGTTTGATGCACTCAAAAATCAATCTACCCTCTCGTCAGATCCACAGGTTTAATATACATTATAATTTTATTGTTAGTCCCGCCTATATAGGCGGAGACTTATGTTTTCGGTGCATTATCTCTTATTAGTTTGCATCGAACACTGTGCATTCCAAAAAGATTAAATTACATTTGCAATGTTTTGCAGTCATCTTATTTTTATTTTTTAAAGAATATTTCTTTTTCTAATTGGATGTTCATATTTTTGCTAGTGGTTTTTTACAATTTTTTTCTAAAAATTCATAATATTTTTTGTGAGGACAATTAAGTCTGACTTAACATTGGCGGGCTCACGCTTGATACCTCCGCTGCATTGAATTGCTGGGAATGGTAGCAATTTAACAAATCGCTATTAATATTTATGCCATCGCTGACATCTGACATTTCGTACTGTACCGCTCTTGACACCTCCAACACATACGAATAGAGGAATAAATATTAGATTTTTATTAGATTTTTCATTTCTAAGTTAAATATTTTTCTTACATTTTCATTCTATTTCACATAGCATAATTGTTTCACCATAAGTTCGGTTTTTTTAAATTAAATATTTGTATTGGATTTTTATGCAATTTCAACTAATACAATTGTTCATAATAAGAATAGAAGGAAATATTATGTAATAATTATTTTTTTTCATTTAAAAAACCAATTTATTTTAATTTCTTATTTATTATTTTTATAAAAAAAATAATAATATAAAAAACATTTTATATTTTAATATTTAATTATTTTATTAATTATTATATTATAAATATAAGTAATTTTATTAAAATTTTAATATAAATATAAGTAAATAATTACAACTTTTTAATAAATACAATAATTATTTTTGAAATTATATTTTAATAATAGATTGTATATATAAATAATAGTAGTTTTTAATAAAATTATTATTTTTGAAAATTTTAATAATTTGATTTGTTAGGTTGTTAAAATATACATGTTACATAATGTTTCCTTCCATTCTTCATAACATTCTTTAGAATGAACAATTCTGTAAACTGAAATTGTATAACAATTCAATAGAAACATTTAATTTTGAAAAACATAATTTATGATAAAACAATTGTGCTCACTAAAATTGTATAAAAATCTAATAAAACTATTTAACTTATTTTCATTTCTGAATTTTGCAAAATAAATTGAATTTTAAAATTGAATAATTAGTATTCAATAAAAATAATAATATTAATAATAAAAATTAAGTTTCTCCTGCACTCAAAAGGGAAATCTCTGACCACAGATGGTTTAATTTTTTTCAAATTCAACTTCACGAAAACACCAATAGTAGATCTGTTTAATTGACAAGCTATATTAATCATCACCAAATGCTATATAACTTATTTCAAAATCTTAGCCTGTAATTAAATGCTATGACTGAAATAAATTCAGGTCAGTTGGAAATTCGAAAAGGAAATAGAACCCCATGTATTATAATTCATTTGTAAGTCAATACTAGTCTTCTTACTCTTCCATGCGTACAACAATAAGGAAAATCCTAGACCTCTGGACTCCTCTTTAAATCCCTGAGCAGTCGGTAGAAGCAATACAAAAGAGAAAGATGAGAGCTTGTACCATGATAGACAGGCCAGTTTGAAACACGAACACTGCATTACCTGAACCCTAAATTCGTGAACATTTTCCAGGGCCTATTTTAAGAACCACACGCATCTAAACTGATGTTTCAAATGAATAGAGCAAGCCGAAATAGAAGAAAGAGGAGGAGACCTTGCTTAGAGCTATCCTCCCACCTGTCCATCTCTACATGTATGCAAAATGCTTTAGCATAGATGATTCACGTGAACTATTCTCTGAATGCCACCTAAACACTACATGCATTTTTCATCAAATTTGTTGATTGATAAAAGAAAAAAACTACGTGCAAAAATAGCTCCGGCCAATCAGGAAATAGAAATAACAAAATGAAAAATCAATTAATATAATGAAACACGCAAAGACCATATGTTAAAATTTTATCGCACGGTTTTTGAAGGTAGATTAACAGCAAGAAAGGTGTATGAAAACATAAGTTTGATTGCAATTTATTATTGCATCAATATGCAATTGTTGCCATACTCATCTTTTATAGATTCTGTCCAAAAAATTGAGTTGAGTAACTTGATATAGTTGTTTGTTCATGGTAACAGAAAAATAAAAATTATCTAAAAACTTTTTTGGAAGTCATGCATTTGATTCAAAGTCCCATTTTTTTCATTATATTTTATTTTGACAGCTTTATAATTTTATGTGCTTGTACATTTCTTTTGTGTTCTATTGCGACTATATGATTTTTACAACTTAAAAATAACAATTGTTTTCCATGTTGCATAACTACATGATCATATCCTATTTATTAGATATTGGCAAATCAAATTCAGTGATGTTGATATAATTGTTCTTATATTGTATAATAGATTCGACCACTTTGGAGACACTACGTCCAGAATATTGAGGGTCTTATCTTTGTGGTAGACAACAATGATAGAGACCATTGTAGTTGAGGCAAGGGATGAGCTTCACAGGATGTTGAATGAGGTAAATAGTTTTGGGATGCCTTTGTCATCTTTATAGGAAGTATGGTGTTAAGAAAGTATGAAAAAATAATTCTGATAGTGTATTCAGGCTTACAGGAATCTTAATTGTGAGTGGCATTACTTTCATATTGGATGTTGACTACAGGTCTTCCCCATCAAACATCAACCACAAAACATTCAACAATACCTCTATCAAAATATAAACTCCAAATTGTCTTTAGTATGTAGGAGAAAACAAGAGAGTGCAATATTTTCATGTGGAGGTTGCAATTGAAATGAATGCGAGAGATCAGTAAGGAATGGTTATAGTGTACTAATGGGATAGGATCCTCCTTTATAGTAGTCATTCAAATGACACATATGTTTTATCTAACCTACTAGACTTAAAACATTTGGATCAAAGTTCCCAACATCCTTTAGCGTATCTAGAGATGGGAGAAAATAAGTTTTCTATGCTCAAGAGAAATCTATATTTCAAGTTCAGGGGCTTTCTTAACATTCCCAAATTAAGGAATATGTTTCCAACCTGTTGAACCATTATAGCAAGAACAGTGAGCCTAAGAGAACTGTCTTTCAAGGTTTGAATTTTTTTATCTTGAATTTGATTTCTTCTACAGAATATAGAAAATAAAATATCCAAAGAAAAAGATCACCCAATTTTTTTTTGCTAATGCATTAAACTGAACCAACAGTACTTCAAAAATTAAAAACTCAAAACATTTTCAATATACCTAAGAGTAATATGCCAGCAACTCACAGAAACAGACCAAAAGAAAAAGAGCAACTCAAAATTATAAATGAGACTAATATAACTGAAGTGTTGAAGTATCATTTTTAACATATTGTTCTTTCTTGCAGGGCTTTTCATAGGATGCTTCTTAGCTTTGTTTGTGGGATACATACATTATCATGGCTAACATAGCTAGCACCTACACAAGTAGGACATACCCAATATACATGGAAATAATTTACCCTATTTTTAGGTTTGATCATTGATTCTTCTCTAACTTTTGCAACTTTGTTGATTTCATAGCACCTTTCCTTGGATAAAACTAAGTAGAGAAAGTGACATGACACCCAATAAATTTGGACTCTAAACTTACGTGCAAGAGAATCTATTTTTGAATTCTGCATTGAAATGGACTCACAAATGCTGTAAATTATGCTTCTTTTTCTTTGCTCTAACAAATGAATGCCCATTTGTTTGTGTAGTTTGTTGACTTTATCCCAATGCTATTTCTTGTTAAACCATCATTCTTGCCTGTGTGTTCTAAGTAACTATAAATCTATAGAGAAAATTTCTCTTGAGGACATCCCAAATCATAAATATTTGATCTTGAAGGTCAGTTCCTCTGTGTCATCTCAACAATTAGATCGTCTGTGCGTAAGAAATTGAACTTCTTTTTTCTTTTTTTTCTTGCTTCAATTTTGAAGGTTAAATAGTTTTTCAATAGGGAAAAATCTGGGTTTTGTAGTTTCTTGTAAAGCTCAACTAGTCAAGAGTATTTCTATGCTATATCTAAAAGCTAAAAGATTAAATTGGGTTTTTATAGTTTCTTGTGTAAAGTTCAACTAGTTTAGTGACTTGAATTTGTGAAATGAAAAGATATCATCCAATTATGATGAAAGATTAGTTAATGTTGTAAGGTCTGAAATTAGGATTTTTAATTTTGGATTTGATGTTTGCATCTTCATGCCTCTTTCTAAGTATAGTTCTTGAGGAATAAGAATTAAGGAACAATTTTTTTCTCTGTTTCAATTCAATATGATGTTAGTTTCATGTTGTTAAGGAAATCTTATGGACTAGCTAGATCAGTGTTTCTATTAAATACCCCAAACCCCAAATTATGCACCATTATTTTTTAATTTCATCATCTTTCAAGAACAAATCATCATAGTTTATTTTTTATTTCAATTTTGAGATGTTTTCTTCACCGCAAAAAATACTAAATTTGTGTAAAATTCTTTCTTTGGCTCTTCTTTTGAAACATTGAAAGGGCCACAATTTCAACATTTTTTAGGTGTTATTAGGGTTTATGGTGCTGCTGCCAAGAACGGGACCTTTAAAAGAGTATAGCTGACACAATGCACTTGAGTTGCATGTAAGGATTTTTATGAATCTTTGCTTGGCTTATGAAGTTTGTAAGTGTCTAAAAAAATTCATCCACCTTGCCATTCATTGTTCATGTTATGCGAAGATCATAGGTCATATTCTCGATATATCTCATGACTGCAATTAATAGTGCCCAGCTTTTCCTTGTTCTGGCTACTGCCTCATTCACAAGTGACTTCCTCTTTCATACTACAATCTCTGGAGTATGTAGCCTATATACAATAGCTGTGAATGTTAAGTATATTTCTATGGGCTATTTTCCACTTTCAATTGAATGGAAATGGAAGTGGGATCTTTTTAATAGTCCATGGGCAATCTAATTTTGGGTCTAGAAGGTCCACGGGCAATTTGTTTCCTTTGTGACAACTTTGTGTGAAATATACATGCTTCAATCAGTACAAGTATCAAAAAATTTCTAACTGATATTTTTCTATTTGCCAGAAGGGAGATGATTGGACAAATTCTCATGTATCAAAATTTACAGCAATGGATCCTACTTATTCTTTACCAAACAATGTTGCAATTATCACACTTAGGTAGTTATATGCTGAAATCTCTTTTTCTAAATGTCATTATGAACCTTCCCTTGCTTGATTTAGGACTTATTGCTTGCTACATTGTAGGTTGACTCCGAAATACTAAAATTTGAAATCATTTTGTCAGCATAGATATACAAAAGCATCATATAAGGTTTATTATTCTCTCTAAGATAAACTGTACAATCAATATTCATTCTACTCAAATCTCCCTTTTCTCAAGCTTCAATCCATGCTGTATGAAAGGCGTCTTTGTGTACACTATTACAATATAGGGAGTGGGTGTTTTGCGATACAACATTATTAGTTGAACTTGAGAAGCTCACTCACATATTGCCCCTCCATTGGATTGAAGAATTAGGAAAAGTTGATTTCATTGCCGTTTTATAGCATTGGGCGAGGAAAATGCTACTTAGTTTTGAACCTTGTTCCTGTGCCATTATGTGCTCCATTGTACTCCCAAAATGTATTGCATGGTGCTACCTTAAGAATCAAACTTCTTGTAGTTTATCTAACTTATAACCAAACTCATTTGACAAGCAGCTATCAAATTTTTTATTATTTTATCATTTTGAACATAAAATGATTTCACAATAACTATTAATGAACTCTGTCCATCAACCTGACATTAGATTTTTGTTGTACATCTAATTTTAAATATTTTGCAAGAACTTGAAGATGGAAGTGTGCTACTTCGCTTGGCTCATATTTATGAGGTTCATAAATGCTAACACTTATTTTTACTATTAGTGTGTTTATTATTGTCTGAGACAGATTGGCTCATGTTTATAGATATCCATTTGCCATGTCTTGAAATTAACAGGCTGTAGAGGACACTATGTATTCCAATATTGCTACAATTGAGCTGAAAAAGATGTCTCCTAATAGAATGGTAATTGAATTTTAGCTCATCTCACTTAGTTCAGTATTCCTTCTTGAATGAAGATCCATGGTACGATAACTTGATGTAAGGAAATCGGTCAAACTGTAGATAAGTGAATTGACAGAGATGAATTTATTGGCAAATCAAGAAAAATCTACAATGAAACTGAAAGGGTGGAAAGTGGAAGGTTATGACAGTGACATCCATACATCTTGTTATACCAATAATCAATACACACTATGCAAACCAGATTATATGCCACCACTTGTACTTCTGTGAATATTTACCATTTGAAGTTTACTCTAAGAACCTAGCCCTCAACTTTAGTCTTATCATATGATTGCAATTGCATTAAATCATTATGTTTGCAAGTCACAACTATGATGAGTTTTTGATGATATTACTGTCTTGTATAATTCCATCAAGAATATTTGTAGAAAACTATAAATTATTATCATAGGTTTGTTTGATGGTGATCTAAGTCCTAGCTTAGAATTTTGTGGTAAGTATTAACCAAACCCAATTTTAAGGTTTGCAGTAATATTAGACTAAGCTAGATTAATCTTGTGTACTACCTAGATTATCATAATCTGCCACAACTTGACTCTTCCAATACCTTTCCTATGTCTTTCACAATTACTTCCATGTGCGTGACATTAGTTGTAACAACTAATTTATCATGCAGTATACAAAAAAAAATGATTTTTGGAAGTACTTCCAAATTTGGATGTCAAGGTCTACTCAGTGGTCCCACCACATATCCCACAACAATTCAAGTGGATCTGGATGATAAGTAGTCTTCTCCCTATTCATGCACCTATATGATTTGAGAGTTTTCCTTTGCATGTTCTGGTGCAAACCTCTTGTGGGTGCGCAACACATTTCCCTGAGGTCCAGGTTTGTCAATTACATCCTCAAGTAGCTTGACTACAATCAATAAAAAGTGCAAAGTCAATTATGGAAGACAACTTTAGATCCACCATAGTGGATATTTTCTTCACAACAATGTATATTTCAAGTTGCTATGGTATATTTTTCTATAACAAGATAGGAACAAGAGATGAGAGATTAGACAGTCATTCATCTCTTTTCAAAGAATGCTATGTACTGAATGTTTAGATTAATAAGCAGTGGTTTGTAGTTTTACATCTTGCCCATGTACATATCGCACATGAATTTCATCATATTTTTTTGCATCAAATCCCCAATAAGCTGCATCTCTAAAATTTTAATTTCTTTTCAATCATTTTTATTAAAAGCATTTGGCGGGACTCTAGCTCTGCAGAGCTCTTGTTTGGATTTAATTTTAGGTTTAATTCCCGCTCTGTTAAAACTGTTGAGATGTGGGTGAGTTTTTCATTTTTTATATTCATATGATTTTTTTTTCCTTCCATTTTCGTTTTTCAGAATTAAGCTACATGTGGAATGTAAAATGGCGTAACTATTTAGGTTTCAAAATAAGCTTTCGTGTCTTCTTTCTGTATGGCTTCTTTTGAGAAAATTTCTGTTTATAATTAGTTTCATAATTGCTGCAATTTAAGGAAAATGACTAAAATTCTAACAAAATGTGAGAATGTTGAACCTTGCCTTTTTTAATTAGCTATCCATTTTTTGGGCAATTATCTTGTCAGGCATTCCAATTTATGTTTCATTATGCTCTTTTCTTTTTCTGAATGAGCACGTTATCTTTTGATCTGCAGAATTTTCCTTTTTCAATTCCATTAGCGTCGTAAGTTAAAGCGACGGTTTGCTCACAAACCCAGCAGAATTTGAACAGAGGCATGCTCAAGATATTGCACGATTAGTTCATCTGCGTTTGTCAGGATGCAGAAATTCTGTAATCTCGCCCTTAAATCACTCAGTCATTCGTCCACATCCTCTACCTCCGTTTGCACACATCCAGTTTGGGTTCGACTTCCACAGACGGCGTCATATTTCTCTCCATTGTCTTTTCTTTCTAACTCAAGACAGCATAGTGGAAAATCTAGTAAGGGCGACAGAGACGAAGAGGATAATGAAGAGTGGGATGAAGCATGGGAGTCTGTGTGGATTCCAGAAAAAACCAACAAAGTCCCATGGGAATTAAATAAAGATGCCTCCTCAACCTCATCTTGGCCTGATCTGACTCCTGAAGAGGAGGATGACCATTGTGATGCCAAACAATTTCTCCACAACGTAAACAACAAGTTTGATCAGATGACAAATCTAATGAAACAGATCACAGAGGATCAACCTAGGCCCAATATTATTCTTCCGGAGGAGGAGAAATGGAATACACAGCAGAAGCAGTTTGTTGAAGAGAATCCAGAAGACTATATGGGAAGTAAGATATCTAAGGATTACCGGATTACTAAAATGAGGGTTCATGCTAGCATGTGGTTGAAGGAAATTGAGAAACAAGAGGAGGCTAAGTTGGGTAATCCTGCTGATGATGATATAGACAAACTATTGGACGACTGTTCTCAGTAAGCTTCTCTTTCTTCTAGGCCACAGATATTTTATTTATATGTACACTCCTAATGTTTACAGCACAACAATAATAATATTTTTATTTGTTATTGTATTGGGTGTTACCAGATGTTACTGGAAATTAGTTAGCAAAGACTTCTTAAATGCATCTGTGTAAACGAGTGAAGAGATATTAGTCTCAAGGTGCCTATATTGGATTTATGGCATAGGTTAGATAAGTGCCTTGATATTGATATCTCTTGGTATCTTCTAGATAGGTGTATACAAGATATCCATTTTAGTTTATTAGGTTTCTATATAGATGCATTTACAATTGGGTGTAACAAATGTCTCACTTGTAAATGACCATCAAATATGATGTGTTAAGGGGTTTTTGTTATACACTTCTTTTTTTTTGTATATAAATGTGGCTAAGGCCCACTCATGTTTACCACAAGTTTACATCAACATGTGTCCAGGGCACCGTGAACACTTATGCTGAATCCAAAAAGACCAAAATATTTTAGTTACTTCCCAATTTTTCAAACTATATCATTACTTAATATCCATAATTTGATGAACAAAAACTTACACCACAAAATCCAGGGAAATCATACTGTCATTCCCCTATATTAAGTCTGATCGTGGTGGATGGTTGAGCTTCCAGAGACCCACATGCATTATCCTCATTCCCTGTTTCGGATTTGTCTGGCGGCTCCTTCAGGAAGCCCACATCATAGCTGCCTGTTCCCTCTGAGTACTTTCGTCCATAGTCATGCCCCATACTAGGAATGGGATCAGGGGGTTGTTAAACCGATAATAGATTCTTGGCTAACAACCCTAGGACCTGAAATCACCACTTTGTACCGCCATTTCAATAATTTTTTTGAACTATATCAACCCTCCACATTGCCCAAACACATGCCTCCATTAACAGCTGACCCATTTCTTTGCCCTCAAAATCTAGTAGCCACGCAGAGAAACAGAAGCAATATCTGAATTTGTTGTATACTTGTATTCCAGATTCAAGTAATCCTCATCCAATATCATTTTAAGGGCTCACATCAGGATTGTGGAGCGACATTTGAAGACGTTCCTTAGCTTCTCATCCAAGATCCTTCCTCTGAATTTGTCATTCTCTTGCCTTGAAACCAAAGTGACCTCCATCATTTGTGATCCCCTCGGCAACTTGATGTTCTAATTAATAGGCCTCTCCATTAATTTGCATGCTACCTTAACTGCCACATTCACCTTTCATTGGGATTGCTTGTCTTGTTGATCAACCTTTGCCTTTAATGCAATCATCTTCTTTTGAGCTAATATCTTGTATAATTCATGCCATACGTCGTGCAAATAAACTCCACTGCCCTCCTCCATCCTATCAATCACCCATTTTGTTAGACGATTGGCAATCGCTTCCCGCCCCCCCCCTTCCATAAATGTGGGAGATGTGACGTTCCTCACATTCCTTCAACAACTGCCAAACAGGCCATATGAATTTATTTAGTTTCCAATTAGGCATTCTTTTTCCATTGGATTGTGTTTCTGATAATTTGGGAATCGCCTTACACATGGACTGTCTGCAGCCCAAATTTCTACACGTTCTCAAAGTGGGTCATGCTGCTTGAAACACAACCTCATTATTGGTCCCATCCATTAACTTTTTGGTGTCGACTGCCATGATTTTCCTTTCCCAATCTCTCACCTCTCATCCTGCTCCAGAGGGTCCTGGGTTCCCATGGGCAGCTTCATCAAAGTTTACTTTAACCCATAACTTCTTGGGAGGGGACTATCTTACCTCAGCTCTAGGATCTACCAATGGATGAACCTGTTTGACCCCATGAACAGGGGGAGGTTTTTGTTATACAATTACTCCAATACAAACACCCTTGCTGCCATTGCAGTTATGCTTATTGGCATGATTATTTATGTTCTTTTTTCTTCATTATGTATTTTGCATACGGCATCTGTATCTAGGTTTAAAATACCAATATTTAGTAATAGGATGATGAACTGGGTTACAGGAATATCAGAAGAGAATACATAATATCTTCATGGTATTCATGAACTAAAGAAAATAAGAATGCAACTTGCAATTACATACTTTTTAAAAAATATGCGTTATGATGTTTACAGAACAGCACAAGGGTGTTTTCACTTGCTGCATTAGATGTCGCTAGATATTTCTGGAAATTAATTACTTTTATTCAGTATATTTTCCTAAGTTTAGAATACAAATATATTAATAATCGGACAATAGACCATGCTACAAACTAAACAAATGAGTATGGAAATAAATTGTAGGCCTAAGTATTGTTTTATGTACATTGTTGTGAGGCTGTTTGAGACTTCAGTCATTTAATATTATTATACTATTACTTACTCCTTTAGGCCATAACTGCCAATCTACTAGATAACTTCCCTAGTATTTTCCTGCAATAGGAAACCTTCTTTTTGACCCCAAGATAAGTGAGACATCACGCTTAACTTCTTTCATGGGCATGCATTTCTAGCAAACATTTAACTAATATGTGCTCCTGGCAGTATGGGTCACATTCCCTGCTCTCTGTTTCCGGCAGATGAAGTGATGGCAATGAAATGTGTTACCTTTTCCTTAAATGTTGGGGCATGCCTTCCATCTACCCTTGCAGGTTCTTCAAGGTCTGTGCAAGACCTGAAAACACAAAATATAAAAATAAAATGAAAGGACAAAAATAAAATTAAAAGAAAAACAAAAAAAGGCAGAAAATGTGAAATTGCAGCACTAAGTTCCAAAAGGTTGATTGTATAGTTACTGGAAAGGAAGAGCAAGAGGTGTCTGTTTAGCTCCATTTCCTGGCTTCCATGGTGACAACATAATGACAAGGCTTTTGGAAGTGTGACGGGGCTTTACAAATGTCAAAATTCAGATTTTGAGCACCCCAGCTGCAAAAGTCAGCGAGGGAGTCCGTGCACAATATATGAAAGAGAGTTGGTGTTCTTGTTGGGTTCTGTAACGGTGTTTCCCGGCAAGGTTTTTACACCCTGTGAATTTGGTGTTTCTGATGTGTGTGTGCGTATTTTAATGGACTGCAGGAATCGGGTATAGCACCCCCTATAAACTGCAGTGCGCTAGGTAAACTTTTTAACTTGACCAGGGATGTTGGCGTGACACATCCTGGAGTACCATGTGGGTTGGGGGGAGACTAGACCTCGTGACCTCGTGCTTTACCACAAGAAGTTCTCACCAATCGAGCTACGCCCCCAGCCCGCTCTGATATGTGTATATTATTTCTCACGAGTTATTCTATTTTCTTTCAAATGCTAAACTCAGTACTCTGCTGCTGCAACTCTGTTTATATGCACGTTTATGCAAGTAATATTCTGAATAACAAGTTTTGAATCAGAATTTTGGTCTGTTTTTGTCCCATATCACTTTGTAGTGGAACAGTCTTTTTTCAGTCAGCTTGGAGATTTGCCAACACATTTGGGGTTTGTGTATATTAGCAACCACATAGCAATTGTTTAATGGACAAATCATATATCTGTAAATGACTTCATAGCCTGGTTATGAGAAAAAGTGAGGAAGGTATAATTTCAAGGAGGCCCAAGACTTAAGGATCAAAGAAGGGAAATCAATTATATCCTCATGAGATTTGAGACTTGAAGGAAGTGATCCGAGGGTTGCACCAAAAGCTTAATTAACAATATGAATTAATGGACATATTATTCCAAAGATTCACAAATGCATAAAACCAGTTTTTAGAAAGCTTCAAACTTGATGAGGATAGCTCATTAGAAAAAAATCAGAGAGGTGTATGTGAGCAATAGAGAAGGTGCAAGAAGAGATGGCTTTGAAAGATGATTTGTTGAGCTCAAATCCAATGTGAGAAGATGCAAGAGAGCCAGGCACTTATTACAAAGTTGTTTAAAATGTTTAAAACATTTTATAGAAAGGAAGAATGAAGAGAGTTAAATAAGGCTAGCAAACTACATATTTAGTATTTACTGGTTGGTGCCACATAACCTTTGGAAAAGAGTAGAGTTGATTTCTTGCAAAATGAGTTACGAGCTAGGCTTCATCTTGTAGGCTTAGGATATATGGATGCTGGACAAAACTCAATCAAAAGTGAAAAAGACAAAAGAGTCAATATCCCAAAACAAGCCCAAAGAAGCTATATAATACCTTTAAGATTGCATGCATGAAGGCTTGAGATTGATGTAAGACAACACCAAAAAGTGGGCTTCATTCCAGAAAAGCCAAGAAAGTCAAGCAAAATGTATGGAAGAGTATAGTGCATTGTCAGAAAAGGTCGCATTTTCATGAAGGCAAGTAAAAAAGAAATGATCAGAGTAAATATATTTAATTTCCATGAAGATGGCATCATTTCAAAATTTCGATGAAGAGGAAGGTGGGTTTGGGTATTGTGGTCCCTCAGTTCTGAACCTCTAGACTTTTCAATAGGATGCCTCAGGGAGGCGGGCTTATGACAAGTGAAGTGATATTTGCAGGGAACAATGATTACCGGCCCTGAACAAGAGATAGTGTCCTCTTCTATTTTTCAGGTACTGCCAAGCCATAGGGGTGTTGTCCCTAAGTTCATGGAAGGATGAATTAACTTGAATTTGGCAGAGATCAACAGGTAAACTGGATCCCATTAGTATAATAATACCCAATTTTTGTCATGCCTTAACACCAATTTACCTTAGACTCAGACTCGCAACTTGCTGTAGAAGACAAACACAAATCTATCATTGATCTATTCATAATGGCAACCTTTACCATGTTCAATGGACAGTTTCCCGCACGATGATTACCCAGAGTTGAATGAAAGTTTACTTGAAGATTATCATTAAGTTTATGGGTTTAAATTGATTTGAAATTTAGTCATTACAAAACCCTTATCATGCAAGAAAGAAACATTTAACACAAAGATTGATCATTTTCTTGTTAACTAGACTGGTGCCTAACCCAACTGGGCAAGCAATTAGTGAAGACATATGAGAGATACATCATTTGCAGATTAGAACCCTCTTACTGTTAAATCTTCATCATACATATTTTTATGGAATTAATAAGAATATGACTAGCAGCCTAGCTGTCATTTATATTCATATCATTTCAGATAGACATAAGTATCATGGCAAAATGAATCTTTTCTAGACCATAGCTGATCCAAATGTCATAGTATGTTAATAGGATTTAATGATACATTATGGAAGCCTTTCTGTGAGGGTGTATCCTGATGTATGATTAATTAAAGACTAACATAAGATTAAGAAACCAACACAAGGTTAATAATCACTAACCCCCTGGAAACATTCACTAACTCAAGTTGTTTTACTCAGACAGACAGGCCCAGGTTGACCATGCATCTGCATTTCTGTGAACACTAATGTCTATAACAACTTAACTAAATGAACATAATTTTGCCATCTAGACTGAAAACCGAGGAAAAATATTCTCAACAAGGGGAAGAGTTTACTATTTATAGTAAGGAAAGTAGCACTCATCCAATCGATGATTGATAGCTGTCACTTCATCTCTTTTACATGCTTTGTCTTCCTCTGCACACAAAATTAAATTGATATAAAGCTACATGGTTAAGCACATGCTTTAACCTTCTTTTCAATTTATTCAACTACTTACACAATGGTTGTTAGTAAGATCAGTCAACAAAAATTTTAGGTCCAATTTTTCTGTAATCAATTATCCTGGTTGCTTAAGAGGAGCTAACAGCTGCTCAGGATTGGTATGGATACATTGAAAAGTTTCATACTGCTTAAGGAAATAACGAATGGAGTTTTCAAACCTGGAATTTTCAGACCTGAATTAAATCAAAACAATGTGATTGTAAGGGCTGTGGTAAATTAGGAAGCCGATATGTTTGAGATATTATGGTAGTTGAGTCATGAGTTGATGCATAACTTGCTGGAAACATGAAAATTTACTGAAGATTAGAATTAATGATGGTAAGAGCTATCACATGATTATTATAGTGCTATATAATAGCCATAGGAGAGTTCTTCATGAGCTCCATTCCACTCACTGACATTACCTTGCTCAGTAGATTGTACAGCTCATCGACAGGTTACAGTACTATGACCCGTAGTTTGTAACTTTCATTGCTAGCATATGTTTTGTGAGCCTGTGCTATTCTTAAGCAATATTATGTTCAATAGCTTTGCTGCTCCTTCCAGCATCAAGTGCTGCAGATAAAATTATTTATTACCAAGTTACCAACACAGTGTTCTGTGTTAAATGCTGGTTGCTACCATCATAAGGATTTTGTAATATGAATGTTTTCACACAGCATTTTTGAAGTTCTTTTAGCACTATGATGCTGTAGTATGTAACTCATTTCAGTACCTTATTTGAACTTATGCATTCAGTAACAGCATTTAACCTGTGAATTTTTTTAAGAAATGACCAGCAATCTCATGTAAGTTGTGTCAGCTTTACTTCTAAGCGTACTAAGTAAAGTTTTGTTGATTCCTAGCTATATGCAAAGATGAAAAACACGCCTGAGTGTAACCTAATTTACTTAAGGGAAATACCCATAGTCATTTGGAGACAGGGAGACTTGGAGGTCTCGGAGACTGGTACTGGTACTGGTACGGCTATTTACTCATTTAATATTGTGTCATATAGAGTCAAATAGTTCAAAACTCATACTGCAAACAAATAAAAAATAAAATGTTTTGTTTTTATTACTTTTTAATATGCTTTTTCCTTTGGAGACACGCGGGAGACATCAAAATTCGTGGCGGGAGACTTGGAGACGTCGGGAGACTTTGACACGAAGTCTCCACCCAAATTTGAAGTCTCTGGGTATGCGCAAGGTCTCAGAGACACATCTCCGGGTAGGGAGACAGTCTCCTGATGACTATGGGCTGACTCAAATACCCTTGTTATTTAATAAAAACTGTAAACTAATGCACAATTGATTGTAACAGAGAAACTAGGTAAGATAATGCAATGAAGGGCTTAAGTTCCTAGTATCCTAGCTAAATGCTCACTATAAGTATATTTGTCATAGAAATGTGTAAAGGTGCTAATTGACTATTGGGTTGGACCCGAGGGAAACAAATAATAAATAATAAATGCTTTGGCTAAAGCAACTAATTCAAATAACTAGAGAAAGGTTTGTTTGAGCTAAATTTGAGTTAATTGTTAAAGGGGCATATGCATAGATATTGTGCTTGGGATATTATTAGGTTGTATTTGTCAGTTATTCTATGGTTGCACATATTTCACACATGTTAGCCACGGATTGCTAGGCTCCTTGTGCTGGGTTGAGCTCTTTTCGTGGGGTAGCACGGGGAGGCCTATGGCTTCATGGAAAGGCAGAATGCGTCTTGGTGATGTTCTCATTACCCCTCTCTTCTGCTTCAGATTGGGGTTATAGGTATGTTAAAATTAGAATTTCTACTGATTAAGAAGTAGATTACTCTTATATCAGATTAAAATTTTCCTTACTATATTATATTCCAAATACTGTGAAACATTTGGCTGCTGTGATGGGATGTTCATATGCTGCCCTCTGGTTGTTCTGAAACATTGAATGCTTCATGAAGAAATAATAACTCATGCACTATTTCGGATGTCAATATAACACTGTTATTTACCACAGGAAACTCTTTTGGGAAAAAAAGCAGCAACATTGACACTCATTTACCATAATATTGTAATCATTTACTATACAATAATGTAATTTCTGTTTATGCTTAATCCTGATTCCATCATTGTAGGGATCTACACTGGGCAATTTTTCTTCTTGCACTCCAGACCCTACTAGGCATGATGTGGTGTAGCACATGCAATGCATACAACATGTATCCAACAAATCTCTCACTTGTTAAATACTTTATATAGGGTTCAGGCATACATAAAACAACTGCTAAGGGCAATTATTCTTAGTATTAATTAACTTCAACGAGCCAATAACTTTTCCCAAGCCATCAACCTTCTCCATCAATACAATTTGTTCTTCAACCACATCTCTACCAAAATGATAAGACATCAGCGTGCTTTGTTTGAGCATGATAATGGATCACACTCTGATTGATGCATTAGAACTAGAAGTTAGAACTGTATTTAAGAAACCAACATTTGGACACAATATCAACCAAGCTAGTGCAATCTCCTAAGGTAAATGTAAGATGTTCAAACTACCACCATTCCTTTAAGACCATCCATCGATGCATATCAATGTGCAAGCAATAATCGAAGCTAAGTTCATAGAAATGCCATTCGACCACGCAAGGCAAACTTACAATCAACAAGTAGCTAGTAGTTTGGTCTAAGCGAGTTCACCAAAGATGCATTGAAAATCACTTCCATTCAACTAAACGCTACTTCTAATTTACATGAGGAAATGAAGAAATCATGCAACACCTTAAAGCAACACAAGTAATCCACCATGAAGACCAACAATGAATCAACAATTACTTTGATAAGTATGGCAAAAATTTCAACAAGTCTCCTCCTAACCTACTCTAGTCTTAGCTAATCTTAATCTAATGTGTTACAAATGAGAAGGCCTTGGCCTTTTATAGTTGCTCAATTACAATGAATGGCCAAGATCAATTCAAGATCAAGGGCCAAGATTGATCCATTACAAACCCTAATTAGGGTTGCCACACTATCATCCAATTATATGAAGGCACCACCTTGTGGGCCAATAAGAAAATTACAATGCTTTTGAGAGCCAATGAGAAAAAATGTACACTTGGCATAATATGATTGAATGTGTTTAAATACATATAACTAGGATTTTCTGATTGGTTGAAGACAAGTGAGCGCCACCTCAACATCCTCATCTTATAGACTTGATCAATTCTTTGATGATGAGAAAATATCTCTTGATACTCAACATTATCAAGCCTTCACTTGTGGTGGCATATTCCCAAATTGCTTCATCTTCTCAAATTTTCTCCATCTTTTGAAAATCTTCTCATTGCCACAATTTTGAATTTGCTTATACTCGCAAATTTGATGTCCATTTTGATGCCTTGACTTGATCTTCTTGAAGTGATGAAGCTTTCATGCACTTGGATTCTTCAAAGTGAACTTGGATTTTCGAAGGAAATTCAAGTTGGTGAAAATATTCTCTCACTGTAGATTTTGATTTTTTTCTTGTGCAAAATTTGCTCTTTGAATTTCCCTTTGATAATCTGACCTTGAACCACCATCTTGTTCGAAGTTTTAAGCCTGATCTTCCTTGATGAAAGGCTGGCCATTTGTGAGTTCTTGCTTGAAGTCCTAGAGCTTGATATTGACACCCTCTTTTGTTCTCCAAGCATTACCTTCCAAAACAAAGCAGAAAAATAATTTAAGGCTGCGAAAATGATAAAAAACAGAATTGAGGTACTTCATGGCAAATTTAACTTGATTATTAAACTTCTACCCATGTAAGCTTTGTATGAAAATCAATTAACTCCACATTTTAACCTGATTTTTATTCTGTTTTCTCTTATTTTCTGAGTTTTTTGGCCAATTTCGGATCTGATTTTCATGGGATAGTAGTTTAGTTACAATTCAAAATGGCCAAATTTGTGAAGGGAAGCATTGTGGAGTGCAAATCTGACTAGGAACAAAGGGTGGAAATCAGGGGGTTGTCGAGATTGAAACTTTTCCTTGCCTCTTTCATTGTGTCCAATCTGCCTTTAAGAATGAGGGTGATATCACTGTTTCCCTATTCAGAACCCACCTCGTCAATATGCTAGGGCAGAAATTGGGGCCTTGTCAATATTGTGAATCCTGACAAGGGGTTGAAATCCGACCCTATGTCAGGATTATCTTTGATTTTTTCTTGACTTTCAAACTGTTCTTCCAGCCTTTCTAACCTTCATTTCATGCCTTCAAATTTGTCTCAAGGTTGATCATCATAATGGTTTAGTTGTGATTTGGATTTATAGCTGACTGAAGCCCATTTTCACTCAACTTCCATCCATTTCTTGTTCAAAGTTTTGATCCTTTTTCCTCAAAAATTCATCAACCTTCATTTTCCCTCATTTTGATCAGTTGGAATTGGAGTTTCTCATTGAAAAGTCTTCATACTTGGGTGGGATTTTGGGATTGTTGGGATTTTGCAAGGTAAAGGGGGGTGGAAATCTGATGGTTATTAGGATTAGGAATCCTGAGAGGTGGTCAGATTCTGACCTCCTCTTGGGATTATGCTTTCCTTCATTTGATCACACAAATCCCTTATACTTCATGGATCCCACTTAAACTTCTACTTTTTGCCCTTTATTTTGATGATTTCCTCTCATTTCAATCTGACTTTATTGGATTTTGCATGGATCTACATTTGTAAAATCATCATTTTCCCTTTGGTTCATCATCTCATCAATGTGTATTTGAATCTCACCCCCTTTTGACTTGATTACCCAACAAGCCAAAGTTACTCAAACTCATCTCTCAGACTTGGAGACGTGAAAAAATGCCACCAAGGCCACCTAAGACCACCACTCCTGCTGCTAAGTGAAAAGAGGGGGTCCCCATTTGCAATGGGGCAATAGTGTGAAAACCTCACAACATGTAGGTGCATCCCCATTGCCATATTTGATCACCTGGACAACCAAAGCAATGATAAAGACAATGTATTTTGCATCACTCTAAAACACATCACTCTTCACTATCTCCTTCACCCTCTTCCCCCGCTCTTCTTGGCCTCGACCCACCGATTCCAATCATTGGTCATAACCATGAGTTGGAGTACCTCTTGCGACTCAAGCATTCTTTCCAAGAGAATGAAATAGGATGCATATTTGGTCTCAACTGGTTTCAAGAACTCCTTCGCGAAGCTCTTGAAGAGTGCATGTGAAGTGTGGTGGTTGTAGATAAACATTTGCACATCTCTTACATCATTGACCACTCCTCTAATCCAGTCAATCTTTCCCATGTCCTTGAGTGCATTGTTCATGGCATGCACACAACATGGAGTCCACCAAATATGTTTCTAGAAACATGTGGCTGCCCTTGCATTTGCTGAATGGTCTAAATTTGATTCCTACCAAACAAAGTAGTAGGCATTGCAACTGCACTGTCATGAGGAACACCCCAAAGCTTGTTAAATTCAGTTTTGTAGTGATATTTTTAGGATCCTTAAAATTTTTCATTTTTCCACACCTTTTCATGTCCAAAAGAGGAAGTGTTCATTAACACTAGTAATGCTTCCAAACCATTCCGTACTACAAATGTTGCATTTACATTTCCTTGTGCCACCACTTGATGACTTTGGGACTGTTATTCTTGTTGCAAATTGTTGAGAGGAGACTTGGGATCACAAATACCCTTAGCATACTTTTCCAAAAGCTCAGAGGTGCAGTCTGTAGCAACTGGTGCACTAGCCATGGAACTAGTTTGGCCTTTTGGATCAACCCCATGCTTATCACCCTCAGCCCCATCATGGTCATAGTCTCATTGACTTTCACCTTCAGAATGGATTTCTCTCTCATCCTCACTCATATCATGACTATGGGAACTCATTGTGACACTGCATTTCACAAAATGAAAATAAATTCAATTAGCACCTAGTTTCAGCCTACTTCAAAAAATTTTAACTCAACATTTTTTTTTAACGAGTTACAAATTTCAAATTCTAAAACAAACTTTAAAATTATTGAATCTTGAGGGCAAAGTGAAGAATCATAATGGTCATTCTTGTTTTGCCCTTAAGAGTCAACATAAAATCTGATTTAGAAAGTGAACCAACAAAAATGAAAAAACATTGAAACAACAAAAACAATTACAAATGGAAATCAGAAAATAAAACTAAAAACCCTACCTCGTGCTTGAAAAATCTCTTCAAGGAAGGCGTAGAATCTTCCTCTTCTTCTTCTTGCTCCTTGGCACGCCTCTTTCACTTGCACTCACTTCTTTCACTCCTCCAATCACTCCTTTCTCTCCTTTTCACTCTTCTCTATCTGCTGTAGCAAACAATGCGAAATGCAATTGTGAATAAAAACGAAGCTTGGAGGGGCCTAGATGAGACCCACCTCCAATTAGGGTTTGAATGGAACCCAAAAGTCAATTAAAAAACATATTTTTTTTTTGTAAAATGCATTTTAATAACTTGCCATGATTGGAGATGCACAAACATCGCCGGAACGGTCGAGGGACGCTTGGCCGTCTCCACGCTGTTTCGAGGATGCTGTGCTGTCCCGGTGTCCTAGTGAATTATGTTATCCATTGAAGAGGTTTCCTAGTTATGTCGCTAACATAGAATAGGTATGGTTAGACGCTAGGGTAAAGGAGTATATAGCTACATTATATGGAATGACGTTTGAAAAATTGTGCCAATAATTTAAGGAAAATCAGTGATTAATTCAAAGTGGTTGTATTGTAACAGATGAGAGCATAGAGAAATTCAAGGTCAAATTTGTTGCATGTGAGTCCTCTTAGTAAGAAGGAGTTGATTATAATAAGACTTTCCCTCTAGTTGCTAGATGTACTTTTAGATGTGTAATTATGTGTCATGTTTCTCATATTTGGTTTTCCTTTATATCAAATGGAAGTAAAAAACAATGTTTTGAATGGAAACTATGGATGATCTAGGAGGTCTTATATGGGTTGAAGCAAGTATCTTGTGCTTGGTACTTTCAAATTGACGAATTCTTGTTAAATTTGGGCTTTACTAAAATTGTTGCAAATTTTAATCTATATAATTTATTTGATAAATCTGTTTTGCTGGTTTTAGTCTTGCATGCTAATGATCATATTCTCAGAGGAAGTAGCAAGAAGCTCATAGGATGGTGCATGAGGGAGTTGACCTTTGAATTTGACATGAAAGATACTGGCCATATGCATTATTTCTTGGGTCTTGAATTATGGTAAGGTATAAGAAAAGTCTTCCAAAGTCAAGGGGAGTACACAGTCTAAATTTTAAAAAGATTTCAGATGTTGGATTTTAAGCCTCATGCTACTCCAGTTATTCCAAATCCAAAGTTAACTATTGATTAGAACTTGTTTTGGTGGATCCATTTGTATATAGATAATTGATTGCTTCTTTAATTTACCTGATAAATGTAGACTTAATATTTAGTTTGCAATGAACAGTTCAAGTTGGTTTATGGTTGAGCTGAGGCAAGTTCACTGGACTGTTGAAAAAAAAATTGCTTAGATACTTGAAAGATATACTTCATTATGGGTTAAAGTATGTTGGAAATGAAGAGTCAATATTGCATGCTTTTGTAGGTTTAGATTAGGTAGGTGATACTTGTGCTAGCTTGGGGGAATGCATGATATCCTAGTTCAATATGAAATATCCTGTAGTTGCATTAAGTTTAGCTGAAATAGGGTACACAACAGCTTCTTTTGCTAGTTTTGAGGCCATTTGGCTTTGCAAGTTGATTGCAATGTTTATTGATCAAATGTTGGAGCTGAACACATCATATGTGACAATTAGAGTTGCATCAAGCTATTTGAAATTCTGGTATTTCATAATTGCTTCATGCACATTGAATATTTGTTATCATTTTCTTAGAGATAGAGTTTAGGCGTCGCCATTTTTTTAGATGTTCCTTTAGATGAGTAAGTTGTAGACCTTTTGACAAAACTCTTGCTAAAAGGGAAGTTTGAACTACAAAGAGAGAAGCTAGGGTTAATGGCAAACACTTTCCTGGCAAAAAGGGATTGTTAGATTTTTGTTACATTGCTAGGTTGGTGTTGCTGTATGCAACAATAGAACATAAATGTGTCAAACTTTTTCTTGATGTTTGGTGCTAATATTAAAAGTCAAAGCTTTTGTAGATAGGAACTAATTTTTAGTTTGTTTTTGGTGAATTCAATTTCTGCTTTATTCGTTTTTTGCTCTATTCTAGGTAGATTATGTACTTTATTTAGGTGCTACTATTATTAATTTTAGTTTGGGCAGCTGACTTATTTTAACAAGTGTTTTTTCTGATTAAAGACAAACTAAAATTAGGGTTGCTTTGCTTTTTAATGGGAGGCCAAGATTATGGGTTAGTTATTGTTAGTGTGAATAGCTATTCACACTTAGCTTAAATTTACTTAGGTTATTTTATGCTTTTGCCTCACTTCATAGCATTGAGACATGTGTCCTCATCTCGACACCTACTGCATGCATACTTGCATCTGCTCAAAACACTTGTCAAGTGAGCTCACAATTGTTGCACCCCTGGAGGGGTAGTCAGAGTTTCACTCCTACCTTATCACCTCCTCATTGTTGTTTATATATTGGAAGGCATCTATGCATGTTTTACACATTTTTCATATTATATGGGATATCCTATTGTATTTATTGTTTTTCTAGTGGAAGGTCATCAATTCGTGCTTTCAGATTCTTAGCTTACTCCAACATGGTATCAAGGCCATAAGATAAATTGGCTCTGGGTAAACTGCCTTACTTGCTTCCTCATCCCAAAGGGTGGTGCGCTGAATCAACTCCTAAGTAAATAGCATCTGTCTTTATCTCTTATGCTCCTGCGTACTTTGTTGCTGCTTCTCGGCAAATTAAGTCCACTGAATTGACGACTGCTGTTTCTCGGTCAACAAGGTCAGTCAATAACTGGATCCGCTCGGTCAAATGCAAGTGTTTGCTTTGCTCCAGCTACTGAAGTGGGGCGGTCAAAACGATGGGTAGGCAACACTGATGTCACGAACGAGCTATGCTGGATTGGGGACTGGAGGATCAACTAAATAAGAACTTCAGTTAGCGTTCACATTCCTTCCCACATTAAGGTGACTCCTGCACATAGCCGTATCATTTGAGCATTAGGTTGGGGTCCCATGGAAGGGGGCTTCCTAAAAAATAGAGCTGGAGCTGCTTGCCACTTTTTAGGAATATTTTAAAGCAGGTGGTCTTATGAATTTTGTAGTCTAGTTGAGTTTAAATTTTTAAACTCCGACATTTAAGGAAGCAACTGGTTGTGCGTAAGAAAAATAAGTAAAAAAACCATTTCCCACCAAAATCAGTTTTAGGAAAATTCTAAAATTAAATATTTGACAAATGGCAAAAAAACATTCCTAAACATTCCTAAGTTGGTGGGGCAATTTCTAGCCCCACCCCTTTTCCACCCGCTTGCTAAAAAGTAGGAGCTCCTATTTTGAAGGAGAAGATTCCAAATGATCCCGTAGCCAAACAATTTTGTTTTCATGGGACCACCCTCTTCCTCAAAAATATAGCCTAAGCCCCCCTCATGGGACCCCTGCCTTATAGAGACAAATAGACACCACCATTGTGTTTAGAAGGCTCGAGAAACAAAGAAATACCTTTTGTTATGTTAAAACTTAATTTTGGTAATTTTCCAAAATTTGCAATTTTTTGCTGTTATCCAAAAAAGTTGTAAAAATATCAATTTTTTTCAGCAGAGGGTCAATTTGCCCTCTGCACATCTGTTGGTTTGGTTAGAATTTTGGCTTTGCAAGAAATTTTGGCCTATTCAACCTTGTTTGTAAGGTTTTATGGCAAGTCTTTGTCACTTGTTTTTAGGTTATCATGCCCTTTTGTAGGTAGATCAGTCCGCAATAGTCACAAATTCCTTGGTTACGATCAACTTTTATAGGTCGATCAAAGATTGCTCCCAACGACTCTTCTCAACAGCTGCCTCTTGACTTGGGTTTAAGCAAATTCTTCACTTGGCTTTCTCTTTGACCACTCTTGTTAGGGTGGAGGCTCCGAGGAAGGATAGTGTGGAGATTTATGATCTATTTTACCTTTTTTGTTGTTGTTGTCCATTTGCATCAAATCTGGTTTTTTGCAAGGCTATGATATTTGCGTAGCAATTGGACTCAAGTACTCTTGGTGCATTGTGGAGGAGGGATAGCGTGAAGATTTCCCATTGACAGTTTAAGTAGCAATCGACCTCCATCTTCAAGCTGCACCCATTCCACTGCCTTTTATTGTGTCTTCAACCTACACTGATGTCTCCTGTTCTGAGGCATGTGTAGAGGTTTTACTCGAGGCACCCTCCTTCCTAGCTTAGGCCATTGTTAGAGGAGGTATATTTCTTTTCCAAGACTCCAGCAACACTGAGTCATATCTTGGTGGCTTATCACAACTCGGCCTCCAAATTACACTTTATATGTTGGCTTCAATAGAGCGCCTCATATTCAATGCTGATTCAAGCATCCTGGACGACCTCCATCTCATCACACTTAGCCCCTTACAATAGCCCTTTGTTTTCTAGCGTATTAGTGTTTGCTAAGATTTTGTACTTGAGTCAAACTCCCGCGCACATAATAGGTGGCTTCATCCTCCAATGGCTCCCAATGGAGTGTTTTTTAAACAACTCTAATCCTCCAACTTAAGACCTGGTCAAACAAGTTGGTTTTACATTGTTTTATTCATAGTTGGTTAGCATTTATTGCATGTCAACATAGCATTGAATTTTGCTGTGCTTGCAACATGTATTATCTCTGCAACATCAAATGCTAACTGTAACACTATGTTCACTGCCAGTATTTTATGTTAACCACTAGTAGTCTGGCTTAACCATCTAGTAACCATTAAATGTGCTTGCAAAAGGGGGGGCTTTGGTTTTGTTTTTTTTTGGCAGGGGGGGGGGGGTTGTTTTTTCCAAGTGTGGATAGTTGACGGAAAGCAGTTTTTTCCCTGATTCCAATGAGTGGTTCCTCACATCTTAGTGCAATTTTTTACCTTTTAATGCAGCTATATGTAAAATAGGTCAATTTTAGGGGAACTTGTTTGTGTAATAAGCTAATAAATTTTGATCAGTGGCTCGAAATTGAACACTTTTTTGTAAAAGTTAATATTTTCCCATTTCCCACACTTTTGACCTATTTGCATTGTAAAAAAAACTAAGTTGCAAGGGAATGTCACTTAATATTGCATGTGGGGAGTATTCCTGTATTTCACATTGATTTTGGTTACAACTAGACCATGTCTAGAAATTGCAAAATGAGTTGCACATATTGTGAGAGCAATCAACATGTGGATGAATTCTGTCCTCATTTCTCACACAACCTCTTTTGACTTTTATCTAGGATTGCAAAACTTCAAATACCTGTTGCTTTCCAGATCCAGCACATTGGGATGCATATCTACCAGATATATCAACTCTATTTGTAGAACCCCACCTTGCAGGTTTGGATGATACTATTGAGGGCATTGGTCTTCTATTTGATGACAGTCTCAATAACGTTGTTGACACTCGATTGCCATCTTTGGATATTGTTCTTACCTTGCCTACATCAATTTCCATACTGAGTCCTGACAGATTTGTCATATCTCCATGAGTTCAATTCGTCTCAATCATCATTATGTGCAACAGTATCAGATTCACATTGGTCTAGTTATAACCATACATCCATGGTCCCTTTTCTTGAATCTTCTGTGGTATCTGATCCATCATATCAGCATTTGTCACCTCATATCATTGGCTTGAAGAACATTGAGCATCCATCATGGGCACCTTTTCAGTCTTTGAATCATGTGTTAGAATTCAGAGACTTTAGTATTACTTCCTACATTTTCCTATTAGGAATGGGAGGTCTTCTTGCACACATTTGTGGTGTTTTTCCTTTAGGGAGAAATGTTGTTCAACATTCGTGGATCATCTTCAACATCCAGTGTTGAGCATCTACTAGAACTACAAGAATCATTTTGAGGGGAGGCTGCATGGTTTCTCTTCTCTTATTAGTTTTTGGAGGAAGCGTATCTTCACATGGAGTTCATTCCTTCTCACTTATTTGGGGGTTCATATGACCTCTTCTTTCTCTCCTATGGGGAGAATATTCATTGTACATTGTGTTAAAAGTAGTCCTTGGGGGGTTATTATGATTCCTTCCTTCTATCACTTGTCTTCTTCACTTGTAAATTTCATTTCATGCATCATCTCTCTTTTGGAGAAGAGTTTTGTTTCCACTATGTTTTCTCTTTTGTTTTTTTGCTCTTTATGAGAAATTCATACATGAATACCTAACATGGCCTAGTAGCTGGGACTCATCATCTTGCAGACATTACTCCCTAAGTTACACTCAAGAGGGGAGTTAGTGTAAATAGTCATTGTCAAACTAATTAGCTAATCACCTTTCCAGTTAATGACCCATTCACACTTAGCTTATGTTTTCTTAGGCTATTATGCTTTTGTCTCACTTTGTAGCATTGAGACTTGTGCAATCATCACTTAAGACACCTATTGCATGTGTGCTTGCCACTTGCTCACACACTTGTCAATCGAGCTCACAAGTACTGCACTGTTGTAGGGGTAGTCAGAGTTTCACTCCTACCTTTTCATCTCCTCATCCTTGCCTATATATGTAAGGCATCTACATACATTTTTCACTCTCTTCATATTGTACGATAGATATCCCGCTGTGTTTATTGTTTCACTAGTGGACGGTTATCAATTCACGCTTTCAGAATGCTGGCTCACAACAACAGTTATGACCTTGTGTTATCCATATTTTGTATTCAGGATTGTACCAGTTCAATAATTTGTAAATTTTCCAACAAATTCCAATTGTTCTATTTTCTTCTACTTTAGAAGTGAGTATGTATGTTGTAGCACTTGGAATCGCTGGTGTATTGTAGTTTAATCTAGACTATTTATGTGAAACCTTGTACAAATTATATACCATATGCCAGATTTTAGCTAGAAACAATAGATCTGTTGCATCCACCATGTTTTTATGGAGAAATCATCTCTGAAGAAACATAAAATAAATTTTTGGTTGTGATAAATCATGGATAAGTTTATAAACATCACTATGAATTGAGTATAAAATGCCTTTTCCTCTTTTAGTAGTAGGGTACTTGACTTTATTTTGTTTACTATATCTACAATAATCACAAAAATCCAAAATTAAGTAGCAATCATAAATTCCTTTAGCCATATTTTGAATGTCAAAAATTAAAATAATTTTCTCTCCAATATGTCCCATTGTCTTATGCTAAAGGATTTTTTTCTTTTCAAACAACACATGGATTCCAACCTGAAACACAAAAGAGCTATTGCATCCATCACCAACAGTGCATGCATAAAGCTTGAACAATATTCCAATGTCAACTTCTCTTTCCAACACCATTGCTTCTTGAACTATCTTGCAACTGCATTTGTAAATATTACTTGTACACTTGCATCACTCATATTACCTACAAATATCATATTTCTAACCAACCTTGGGGTTTATAAAATCCTAGGGAGTGATTTAACCCATAATTCGCAAACTTGGACTTGGTAAACCAAAGTTTTTTGACTTGGCAACTGAAGAAATTATACTTAATTCTCTTAAAAAACACAAATTTAATGCAAAAAACAAGTACAAAATGCATCAAATGAGTTTGTAAAAATGTTGGGGAAGTGCTTTGTATTAGATTCGAATACAAATAGAGCACAAAATCACATCATCATGCAAATACAATTAGTTGATAACTATTATGAATTTACAATGATTGTCTTTGAAACCCATTATCATAAATCGCATATGCATGGAAGTTACAAAGCACACATCATTTACAATGTCTTCATCTCCTTTCTAGTGAAAAATTGGGGAGAGGTTGAGGGTCTACTTGCAATCGACTGTGCTTGGCGTACAAGATTGTGGGTCCACCTTACTACTAGATTGCATTGACTTTGGACTTTCTTGTGTTAGACATCATTTGCCTTGATTGTCATCCATTCCAAACTTATTGTTTTTGCATAGTCTAGTTGTTGTATGGATCATGTTATCCAAGTTTATAAGCTCTTGTGCATATGTGTTATCCATCTTTCTTGTGTGAATCCAAAGGTTATATTGCACAAAAAATGGGTCTTTGAGGCATTGTTGAGTCAACTTATTGTGCTTCTTCATGTGAATAATCTAAAATGAATTCCAATGGTGCTCACATCTAGAAGCATTACAAGGTTGAGACAAATTTGGAGGGCTAGCTTTAGAAGATTTGGGGTGTTTTTATCCTAATCTTCCCACCAAGAACCTACAAATTATATGTTCAAAATTTCGTAAGCAATATAAAAAATTGTAATTTGAAACTTGTAAGATATCAATAAATACTTCAATTTTTGTTGCTTGTCTAAGTGGACTTTTCTTGGATAGCTTGTATTTTTGCAACTTTGAAATAATGAGGTCTCTCACTTCAACCTTGGGTGACATTCTCTTCACGCATGTTGAGAGGCCCTCCATAACCTTCCAATTAACATTTGTAAAATTATTAGAGAAAAAAAAAGTCGGAGTTGAGCTGTTACCCCATTGTATGAATGGGTTGGAGGAATTATTTGTTCTAGCTTAGATTGATGATCTCCTAGAAAGGATCAACTTTGGCTTAAATTGTGCTGGAATAGTTTTAGATGGCCAAAGCAGAAAAAACATGGGGTTGAGGTAGTACCCTACTACATATATGGGTTGGAGTTCATTGTTCCACCTTTGATTGAGGATCTCTCAAATGGGATCAAATTTGTCTAATCTCCTCTATAATAATTTTTGGTGGTCTCTTTGGGTCTATTGATAGTCTCATAAATATAACCCACACCAAGTGCAAAACCCTCACTAAAGGCTTTGATACCTAAAAACAATTCGAAGTTACAAACTTACAATCAAAGTAAATACTTTAAATAGTTGAAAATAAAGAATGTAATTTGAATTTTAAATTGAAGTTACCTTGAGGATCTCCTTGGCTTTCTTTGCTAAGACATCATAAAAGAATATCTTTGTGGTCTTCTCCTCACTAACCTTCTTTGAATATATTGAATCTAGTCATGCTTGATTCACAAACTTTTGCTTCAGTGGTGTCGATAAACTAGAAGCAATGTGAAGAAGTTAGTTGCATTCCTTGTGACACCCACTTGCACAAGCTCTTTCCCAAGGTGTGATCTCTCATCAAGCTAAGAACCCAAGGGTGATTGTAAATGTATTTTGTTATGTACTTGACATCTTCCATAATTAATTACACCCAATCAAATTTATTTGTCTTCAAAAAGAAGGTCAAGGTAGTGGACTGCATCAAGGTAGTGGACTGCACAAGGTGTCCAAATGAGTGATGGATATCTCTATTAAAGTGTTCTCCTGGCCAACATGTATATTGTTGCATTGTCAATAATGACTTGCACCACATTCGTGATGCCCACCTCTAAGACGACCTCCTTCAATATAAAGATCAAAGTCTTTGTATTTTTTATCTTGTTAGAGGTGACAATGGGCTTTAGGAAAACCATCTCACCATTTGAAGCCACTAGAAAGTTGAAGGTGTTGTTCCTTCCATCCATCCATCTATATGAAATAATGGTGCATTTGAACTTTTGCCACTACTTCTTTTGATCTTCCAGAATTTTGTTTGCATTTGCAATAGCATCCTAGAGCAACTGCCGTCTTAAGCCTTTTGGAGAGGGAACCTTGTAGCCTTTCATTGCAACAATCGATGCAGTAGCTAAATACTCCTAGTATAAGCTGCTTACCATGTTGAAGGGAAGATTGTTGCAAAACAAAAGAATTTCTCATGCTTTATGTACTTTTTGGTGTACCTCCTTGTTCCACCCTATACCTTGAAGTGAAGGTTGTGTTCTATGCACAAAAAAGCCTTGTGAATGGGTTCTACTCAAGTTGGATGAGGTGCATGTGCCATGTATGCGTGGACCACAACTAGAGTCCACAATATGCATCATTCATCATGTTTATCGCTGTTTTCCTTGCCAATTTGTGATTAATTGCTATTGTTATAGCTGCTTGTGCTCTTGTCCTCTCTAGTTTCTTCTCATCCATTAGTGCAAGGATTGCTTGTGTCTCATGTTTTCCTTCTTTTGCGGCGTTTTCATATGACATGGTGTTGTAGTTAGGTATGTTTGCAATATGGTACTTGAGCCAATTGATACCTCCATTAAGCTACTTCATGCACAAGAGGCAAATCACACTTCCCTAGGATGGTTTCATTATGACATATTTCTAAGTAGGTCTTTGCTTATAGCAGGACAAATTCCACTTGTTGATCTTGAGTATAATGTGATGCTCTATGCCATTGTATGCTAGCTTGTAACATGTTCAAATACAAAAAGAAAATATTTTAAAGAAAACAATGATTTGAACAAGAGAAAGAAAACAATATTTAAAAGAAAACAATGATTTGAACAAGAGAAACATAATACAACTCACATAAATGCAATTGAAATGTATTTAATTAATTGAATAGCAATAACATTAATTAATTTAATTAAAATTAACATTTATTTGATTCTAAAGCATAAATTCTATGTTTAGTAAAAAAACAAGAACAATTTCTTTCAGAAAAAATTATTGCAAGTCAGCAATAAAAATTACATAAATTGAATTCAATGCAAGCAAAATTGTAAATAATGTTTACAAACCTATTATAACATGCTAGAAATTAAATATCTAACCTAGAAACCAAAAATTCATCAAATTTGCTACAAATTCCTTCCAAATTGCCCATGGATGCTTAATTGTTGTGATCTTCTATTGTGGGCACATAAGGTTTAGAAAGACCAAATGGCCATGTTTTTTCTACATAGAATGGGTCTTTTTCTTTGACATGTTTGAATCTTGTATGGTGAGTTTTATGCTTGGACTTGTCAAGTAGTCATAGTGGGTTACATAAAATTTGTCAAAAACTCTACTAGACGAGTTGTGTGTTTACTAGTGAGTAGCTCATTCTTAAAAAACACCCATAAGTACTTGATGAGTCTATGAACTATGATTTGACCCTTATATCTTTAAGCATCACGTTGACTCTTCCACACTATATGACATTATTAAGTTGCCTTGTTCGCCTTGCTCCACCGGTGAGCATAGTAGGTGCCCTTATACACCTATCCTATCTCATGGGTGAGGCTCTCAACTCGGCTCTCAACCACCGCCATCTCTCCAGCAGTCCACTCTTGAACCATCTCAGGAGTCTCTATCATGGGCCATCCTCTTGCCTCAAAACAAGTCTGAAAGGCAGATGGACACTCATCTCGCATAAAGGCCAGTACATGCTCCAACTCTGTGATAGAAGCCCCTACAACCTTCGTCTACATGGAGACCACTACCCGACGGCCTCTCACTACCATGTCTGCCAAATAAGCCTCAATATCCTCTCTAGGAAGATCCTTCTGCGACTCTATGGCTGGCTTTGCCCATATCTCTCCCATAGCATGAGTACTCTCCTGTCTAGGCAAAACACCCTCGCCCATCGCTCTTGTAGAACACCCTTCGGCCACCGTATCAACTCCTGTAGCAGGTGCTGCCATCATTCCTCTTCCTACATCATCTAACTCCATAACCTCTGAAGGTATCTCTCTCATGGGTGACTGAATAGAAGGCCCTCATGAAATTGGTGTGAGCTGGAACCGCTGCATCAAGTAGTTCGCGTGTCCCTCCACTAGACCTCTCGACTTGGAACTCTCTCCGCCCGGTTCAACCACACCCACCGAATTGTCCCTCACTGGCTTAGCTAATAGCGCAACATCAACAGTTACCATAGCATTCGATCCGACAACCTCTAATCGGACCTGTGGCTCATGCTTGTCCTCTATCTCAGGAATCTCCATAACGTCAATCTCCTCTGGGGCATCTGTAGGTGGTGAAGTAGTCTTCTCTGTCACTACTACAGGCCGAGTCATATCAATTGGTGGTCTCATTTGGCTAAAGGTAGGAATGGGAGTGGCGTTGGCAGTGGGGATCAACTGTGCTGTAGTAGACATGATAGGTTATGCAAATAATATTGGCGGCTCAGACACTACCGAAGGCTCGGACACTACCTCAACCTCATCCTCTCTGTCTGCTTGGATGCTATCCCCCTCCTCTGTGGTATCCTCGTTGTCGGAGGTGACTTGGCGTCCACTATTCGTGTCTCCACGATTTGAGCCTGAATCCCCCTGTTTGGCATGCTTTTGTCCTGCAGGCACCTTCTGTCCTCCAGGTGTGTCCAGGTGGCGCCACCGCATAATAGGAGGCTTGCTTGGTGCCAAGGGGTCATGGTTTAACCTCCCTCGACAAAGTGTCCTGAGGAATCTGCCCGACTAAAGCGTCTAGAAGTAACCCAATTGCGTAATGCGGCATGTAGAAGGTTTTGTGCTGTAGGGTCATGAACTCATGCATACGTTTGGACAATAATCTGGCCTAGTCATACCCTTTGGCTCCCATCAAGTTGTTCATAAGGGATATCTATGGAAAAGAAATATCCAAAAAATGGCTTGAACCTGTGAGCCTGCTCTACACCATGTCCATGAGGCTGCGCCAGTGCCCTTCCTTGACAAAAGACTTCTTCACTCCTCGGACTTGTGAAGACTTTCTGATAGAATCTTTTACTGCCTTGGAGAGGTTATCCCTGCATATTAGCCGTATATAAAAATCTTTCACCTTCGTTGTTAGTTTCTTACCCTTCAGATCAATCTTTTGCCCCTTATCCGGTAAGCCGAACACCTGTCTAAATTCCACGGCTGTGAAAGAAATCTGCACATTGTAGTTCGTATAGGAGACTGTGCTAATTCTGGAGAACGTGTCATATGTCTCAACCATTGCGTGCACTGGGCCTTCAAAGTGTTTAATACAAAAAATGGGCATTTGAATGACCCATTGTACCAAAGCCCTTCGCAAACTTTCTTTTATCGGATCACTCTCTCGTGTCTCTTGCCACCACTTTCGATAGTCTAATCCATTCAGACCTTCAAAGGTTATGGTTTGAGGTGGTACATGATCCCTGGAAGAAGTTGCAGAAGCCATCTGCCTTTGCAGTTTACGCCTAATTTTCTTCTTGCTTGTGTCTATGCGACTTGCAACCCGCATGCCTGAGGGCAAGACCTGGGCATTCTTCTTCATATTCATACCACTGCTGCTGGAATCATCTACTAACTTTGTCCTCCAAGTGCGTTTCCCTGCTGAATTCATAACCGTTTTCTTGTTGTCTTTTGCGTAAAAAAAAAAAAACCGTTAGGGCTTTTGCATTCTAGCTGTACGGTTGCAAGCCTCAGCTTGTCTCTCTGAATCCTTCAACTACTTTGCCTTCTTGCAAATTCACACAAGTCTTCTCTTTTGTGTTTTCTTTTTCTTTGTGTCCATATAGAAGTACGGATTTATAATACTTGCTCTTGTTTGTGCCTCCGTATGGAAGTGTACGGTCTAAAACTCTTGTGCTGCATTTTTTTTTCTCCTAAACCGCACAATCTTTTATTGTTTCGTGTGCCAACCTTTACCACTACTGTACGACCTTCCTCATGCTGCCGTGTCGTACATAGTCCTCTTTCATTCCTTCCTCTGTATGACTTCTTTTTTCATGTACGGACTTGTGTGTTTATTACCGTACAATCTCTTTCTATTTTTGCCGTACAGTTTAGTTTGCACTTTTTCCGGCTCCATACAGCCGTATGTTCTCTGTTTTTTAATTTTTAATTTTAATTATTTATTGTCTGGCTGGGCCCATCGGTGTGAATTGGGTCGTCGCCCCGTCGCCTTTCGTGGTATGGCTTTAATTTGGACCCATTTACTATATCGGGGATTTCCTTGCCGTCGAGCGTCCATAATTTGATTGCCTCATTATTGCCGACTTGTCGGACTCGGTATGGCCCCAACCACTTAACTTTAAACTTGCCGAGCTTGATCTCATTCTTGCCATTGTATTTTAATACCAGTTGTCCCAGGGTGAAGCAGACTCACTTGAGATGTTTGTCGTGCCAAACCTTCCACTGTAGTTGCACAACCTTCGTAGACCACTGTGCCATCATGCGACACTCATCCAACTTGTTTAGATTGGACAATCTTTCCCGAAGGCTTTCCGTATCCTTGAGTCTATTCTCCACCGCTATCCTTAAACTTGGTACCATGAACTCGACAGAGACAACTGCTTCTTGTCCGTACATTAATTGAAAGGGTGTTTGCCAACTAGTAGGAACCATGCCAACTACCGGCTTATCAACATCAAACATGATCTCTGGTACAACATCACTAGTCTCCGTGCCATCAGTAGTAGAGACCACCACCAAGTCAAACATACCACAATGCTCAGCTGCAGTACCCAACTCAACTGAACCTGCCTCCAGTGGAAACGAACCAAACATGCCAATACTAGTATCGAGGACAGATATATCCTCATCTCCACTGCCTCTATCAACCTCGACCATGAACATCCTCAGATCACCAGACACCACAGTCTGTGACTGTACAGAATCTGGTAAAGATTGAAGTCGCTCTAACTCCATGGTCACCTCAGCCAAATGAAACTATGACTTCTCGAAAGCCAACTGTGTACTCTCAAGAAACTCAGAAATCACCTCGAGCTGCTGAGTAAGCTCACTCACCTCATCTTCCTTGACCAATAATGCGTCATATGCTGTACTGCCCCACTCCATAAGATAATCTCTATCGGCTACCAACTGCATATAATTCTGTCTCAGAATCCGGATAGCCTCCCATAAAGAGTGGATCTCTGTAAAGGAAAGATAACTACCTCCCTGCTCATCACTAGTAGGAGAACTCCATCCGTAAACTGCTAACAATTGACGAGCAGCATCGAAATGCTCGCAAGCGGCAGAAATGTCACGCTCACTAACTCTCAGCTGACTAGACACATGGTGGCGTTGGCTAGACTGTCTCCTACAATCCTCCTCTGTCACACTATCCAAAGGAGTATCCTCAAAGTCACTAATCTCTGGAGTACTACCATCCATGCTCTGCAAGTCAACTCCAAAGCTCACATCATCATATGGAGTATCAAAAACTGTAGCATCACTGCCCAACTCCGCTGTAACAAAAGAATTTGCCGAGGAAGCTAAGTCCTCAAAACTGTCCACAGCATACTCCTGGATGTCATCAATACCAATACGATCCTGGGACTCATCTGTAAACTTCGTCATATCTAGGATATCATCAACCCATTCCAACAAGAATGGTCGACTGGATACATGAACAACGCCCAACACAGGTGTATAAAAACTAATACTAGCATCAGACAAGCTGCTGACATGGATGAGAACTACACCTGGTAAACTACTAATCAAGTCCATGAGAGCACCTGAACAATTACTGCTACCAATAGGTGATAAGGATCTCCAGTCAACATAATTCCAAACACCAATATAACAATCCCGAATCCACATCCGTAAACTAGAATCAGTTGGTAACTCAAGCAAACTCCTCACCTGAGTAATATGACTAATACCAACTAACTCCACATACATGTCTGATACTGTCCCCAAATCCTGGATATGAATGCAAGGTGTACTCTCACAACTATCATCCACCACATGTGATCTGACTGTAAAAGAAAGTTGAGTCCCTGCCATATGCGCTAACTCCTGAACTGAACTCACCTCAAGACAAAGCTCGTCCACATGTCTCTCTGTTGCACCACTCTGATCAACTGTACTATCCTCAAATGTGACAGTATCCTCAACTACTGTAACATCATCAGGATCAACTGTACCGTAACCACTATCAAAGCCAATCACACAATCCGGTGCGCTTGTGATATCTCCCTGTATCAAATCAGCATGTCTCTCCGAGTCCTGTAATGCCAATGGAGTACTCAACAAAGAGGCTCGGGTATCCTCTAGCTCACGAGAAAGCTTGACAGCTTCCTCCTCCTTCCTCCTCAAGGCGTCTGAATAGTCTCCGGCAAGGGTAAGAAGATGGTCACGGTCCGAAAGAAGATGTAAATAACTCATCTTCATCGTTCCCATTCCTTCCCTAATCGCCTGTAAGTCAATACAAGAGGTCTGCGCCTGTACTCCCTTATGTCTACTCTGTGACTGAATCATCCGGATATGATCCTCTATCATCTCCCACATCCTATCATGATGAGATAATGAAGTCACAATCCCATCCTTGCTTACCCTAAGCTGATTGGACAAAACATGTGAAGTGCTATGTGCCTCAACCTCGTGTGATGTAGCGTCTAACTGTGCCTGATACTCTCTATCAGCAAAGTCACGAATACTCAATGTCTGCTCATCGCTGATATGTATCTCATCATCATGCACAACAACCTCCTCACAATCATCATCTGAAACCATTGTGCTGTAGTTACTATTCTGAGCACCTCTGACATCATCCTCAGGCAACCTGTATACAACTGTCTCAACTTGAGTACCAAGTTGACAGTTACTATCAATCCGCATAGTGTCCTTCACCACTTCCTCCTGTGGCTGAGTAGAAACTGAAACATCTGTCGGAATACTAACTTGTTCCTCAAAATCCTCATGAAGGTTTTTGGTAACTGTGTCAGCCGATCTTATGTTATCTCTCCTGCGAGAAGATCTGCCAAATAAAAAACTTGACAACTTATTCACCTTGGCTGGGTCAGACAGTATATCATTCGTCACACGGTGGTGCTTATTCCACTGTTCAGACAAGTTCTGGTCTATTCTCTTAAGTTCATCTCGAATGTCTAAATAACCATCATTTCTACTGTGTCTATCTGTTACCCACGATCGTGTCCTCTGAAACTCTGTACTATTCCTGTCCATACCGAAATCAATCAAGTGCTGGTCACTCATGCAAAGACGGTTCTTACCCAACAGGATGGCAAGAAAACCGCTCTGATACCACTGTAATGACCCTTACTAATAGGATCACTAAAATCTCTGACGCTGGACTGTGACAATTCGTCAAACACTTGGCATGCACTGAATAGTTTTGTTTGCAATGATGTGTTTCAATGTGATAATCGTTTTGGGCACCAAATGCAGTTGAGGTATCAATACCAATATAGAAATGTAATACAATGAGCACCAAAGCAATGTAAAGACTTACTACAAATATTCTCCAAATTCTGATTGCAATGTATGACTGATACCAACAATATAAATTTCAATGCCAAATCTGATCACTGTTTGATGACTGTTTACTGATTATGTATGATGGACTGTTACCACTTGCAATTCAGATTTCAGTACATTAGGCTATTGTCTAACCAGACAATGCAATGGCTCACTATATCACTAAATTATGATTACTACAAACTGATTACAATATACCAATGTCTGGACATAATGGACTGCATATATGACTGATATAATGATCATACAAAGCGTTTCTTTACTCCATTCAATGCACTATGATATTAAGACAGCCAAAGCTCTTTCCTTGCTATGTCAATGATAATAACAAGTCTGATTAAATGACAGATTTTTATAGACTGTTTACAATCACTGAATTATGACAAAAAATGTATGAACAGTCACACATAAGCAATGATCTTACAATGCACCCTCTCAACTATAACAATCCGACTACAATATAGCAATGACCGATTACAATTACAATGATAACAGAGACTGATTTCTGAATACTAATATGACTGTTACAGCAGAGCACTCTATCACATCAATTGACAACAAAATGATATAATGGAACCTGGAGATGCTGTACTTAATGTTGTCCAAAATGATGAAGACTGATGCTGATGACAGGATGACAGACTGCCTCCAAAATCTGCCCCCAAACTGCTCCTCTGCAACCTGCCATACAGACCCAGGTACAGGCCGTACAGTACAGCACCTGTACTAATTTATGTGCAATGTGAAAGCTGCCGAAAATGTATGGAAAGGGATCGCCTAGGGTGTATGAATGTTCCCTCCAATGCGTAAAAATTATCTCCAGCTGATATGTGAGATATGAGCAAAAATATAAGTCCAGGCCCTGGTATGGACTGAACTGAAATTGCACCAGAATAATCTCCAATCTCTTCCCAATTGATTCACCAATGTAAATGATGAATTCAAACCCTTATTCCATCGAATACCACTTCTCAAATCAAACCCTCAATGAAATCCACATGAAATGGCTGAGTACCATCTCCAATCATGCAACCCTTTAGTAGATATTTCACTACCTCAGTTATGCCAACCTAGGGGAGTGATCGTTCCCAAAGATCGAATAGTATTTGTAGACCACAAGGCTACAAATTGCTTCACAATGGAAGAAATAGAAGAAATCCCAAATCCAAGCATGTCCAAATGAAAGCCCAAGCCCTCTATTTATTCTTTTCCTTGAGAAGTTGCTAGAACTTCTAGAAACATCCAATTATAATGTACTTTATAATAAAATAACATTATAATAATAAAGTACATTTCTCAACTCAAAATTATAACAATGTAGGCCCAAATGTCTCATAACTGAATGTAGGCCCAACTATGACTGAACGTAGGCTCAAGACTGAACGTAGGCTCTACTACAACTGGATGTAGGCTCAAACTGGATGTAGGCTCACTTTGGATGTAGGCTCCACTACAACTGCATGTAGGCCCAAATTGGATGTAGGCTCTGTCAGCAATATGCAATCAAATGATCAACATAATGACCCTCTTTCCAAACCATTTGCCTACGAGAGTCGATGATAGGCAAATCCGTCATGCCAAATGATGTCAGCCAAAATGGGGACATGACAAATGTCTCACAGGATCCTCCTTCCTGTTGCCTGTGAACTTTGGTAATTTCTATTTTTGAGACATTTATGTTTCCTTTGGTTGGTCGACTGGAGCCCATTGGTTGCGCTCCCGAACTGGTTGGGTTCGATCTTGACGGGTTGCTTTGACCACCGTGGGGTGTCCCTCCGACACTCCTTGCCCCGGTGTCCTCAACTTCCCCTGCTTCTCCCCCTTCCCTTCGGTCACTTCGGCCTCAGATTCCTTCTGTCCGTGGTGTGAGAGATAGGTTTATAAACTGCTCTCGCATTTCCTCAATCCAGTTTAGCCTTTGTTGCGTCTCCTCAAGTAACTCCTCACTACTTCTTACACGCCAATGCTCTGGCAAGTGCTTTCCTTTGGTTGCTGCACCTCCCGTAACAACCCCGTGGTCACCTTTCGTGACACCTCCATGGTCCCCCTCGGGCAACCCTTCGGTTAGTTGTCCTTTGGCGAGTTGCCTTAACCTCCGTCGGTGTTCTACTTGTTGTGCGAGGATTAGAGCTTCATGTGTGGCTTCCAAGGCATTTGGTTTGTCCTTATTTCTATCTTTATTCAATAAATTGGGCATAAATTCTCTAGCAACACATCATGTTTAAATAAGACACTTTTATTTATTCATATCTCCGTACAACGCGAGTCAACTATGTGACCTTGTCATTGCAGATTTACTTCTTTATTTTCCCTCCCCGAGGGTTTACAGTTTTCATGGGTTTGCCCTTCGTCGGGTTCTATCACGTTCTTCTTCTTCCCGGCAGTCATTCTCAGCAAAATTTCGCAAGAGCTGCTGTCGTCGTTGTTCCCGCTCAAATTCCTCCCTTCGATTCGTCTGCGCGAGGGATGCTTGCGCTAGCAGACAGGGCAGGTTATGCAACAACGTGTTTGCACCGGGGTTGACATTCAATGCATCCCAAACAGTATCTTTGGCAACTTCTGCCCGTACAGCCTCCCTCTTGTACAAAAGTTTCTATGGCTGTCCAAAACAAAATGTGGAAGTTTGTGGTTAGTGCATGTTCCTCTTGGAAGAGCTCTGTAATTCCATCGTTGGTGCAGACATTTTCGTTAGCAGGGAGTCCCATTTAGTCCATGACGTTCGTCACTTCCCGGGTTAGCCCGGCAACGACGCCAAATGTTTACTGTCATGGGTAAACTGGTTTAATACATGCTACAAAGGAAATGTAAAAACATAACACAGAAGTGAATAGACACAATGTTTCAGAAAAACAGAATGTTATTCCATTAATGTTTATAACTCAGAACATAAGACCGCACATCAGATATATATTAATGACATCTTTTCCTGTTCATGACAAGCATATATAAAGTCCGAAAGGGTTGCGACTCAACTGTCGCGATAGAATGCCTTAGGTAACTGACTTCCTAACACATTGCTAATTATTCCCGAAACATATAACTATTCCCGAAACATCATTTATTCGACAACAGATTGTCTCTTAAAAGGACATCACCTCTGTTATAACTTTCATATTCACAAAACCACTCTTTGTGAGGAGTTGTATGAAAAGAAGCACCTGAGTTTGTCAACCATGCATCATGACATGAGTGTGTCCTTGAAGATGCCAAGTATGCATCCCTTGCTTATTTAGTGGTCTTTGTATTTGTGGAAGGTTCATCATCAAATGCATTACCTTTTACAACCTTTCTAAATTCGCATTGCTTCTTAAACTACCGAGTTTTACTGCAGTTCCAACATTTATTCATTGGTCTTCCAGAAGATTTAGGTCTTTTTAGGTGTACCATATGATAGCAAATTGCACGCTACAATACCCTCCTAGCATCACCTGGTTCTTTCTCCACTAATAGCACTTTTGAACTCTAGATTGTGTTGTTTAGTTGACTCTCTTGTCTAATAATTTCCTTTGCATCTATAGAGGTGTTAGGGTTGCTCTAAACCTTTTGTAATTTTAATATTGAACTGTTAATTGCATGATGAACTACCTGACAATGAAGATTCTCAAGAACTGCTCCATTGTACCTTAACTCGTATTTATTACTGAATGTACACTTCATTTATCATGGTTTTATCATATTTGGTTTTGTTGTTATATTTCCTACTAGGGTTAAGCATGACTTCTTCAAATATTGTTAGAGGGTCCCTTTGAAATTAGTTTATGTTGGCAGTTTACAACAAATGATGGTTGGTCCAGGGTTGTTCTGTTCCAGTGATTTTATGTTTGTTTTGTCAGTGCAGTTGCCCACGATCTAAATGGACTCCAGCTTCTAAGTAGCTCTCCATACTAGCCCCCACATTATTGATACCTTATTCTTTGGAAGATGAGGTGTCTGATTCTGTACGTGTTGGATTCATCCTTTCAGATTGTTCCCAAGATGATATTTTGGACCATCTATGGCATTTTTATTTGGTTTTGAGAGACACTGTTTTCACGAACAATCCTTTCTCTACACAGATTTGTTTCCCATGGTGATGTGCTGATTTATAGCAGGTCTGCTAAGTTGTGAGGACATATTTATTCTATAAACATAGCTATATGTTGGGCTTCAATTATCTTTCTTTGCAGTAGAGTATGGCACATGCTCTTGCTGAAATTCTCTTTTCATCACCAACAATCTTGTCATCCTTAACTCCCACTATACTTTGCAACATTTGCAACTATCAACCTTGTCATTGATTGACTTAACATCTCATCAATAGCTTTCTGTCTCCCTTTATAAATTTTTGTCCAGCTTCTTTGTGCTCTCAAAAGTTTCCCTTTCTTTAGTTATATTAGCTGTGTGAGATTGGCTGTTTTGTACCCTGCTCTGCATTGTATTGAACACTTAAGATCTCTCTCTTGAATCTGCATTGCTGCTTGATGCAACTCTTTCTGAAACTCGTTAATTTCCTCACCTTCATCATAGAGCATTTTTGTTTATCTTAGTTGTTTCTTTCTTGCCAAAAATTTGCTGTCACCCTCAGGTCTACTCTTGGCAATCTTGTAGTGGGCTTCAAATTGCATCAGCTTTTAATTTTTTCCTATTCTTTATATTTTTTCAACCGCCCAGAGGAAATGGATATTGCATGGCTCTTCTAGATCCAAATTAAGTAACATTGCCGGAAAGATAGGGATACTGCATTTCCCATAATGGATTGTGGGATGGGCATCACACGGACTACATGTATTTTACCTTAGGTAGCACCCAAGAAATGTTATTGTGAATATGTACAATCCAACTTATGTGCATAATTGCAGTATGGATAACACACAGAACACAAATACTAGGTAATGGAATATTGTTTATTAATCACTTGATCGTGTACAATTTGAACAGTGATCATAATCTTCCTAGTGTATTCTATATATATCCATGCCACTCAAAACCGTTTGCACAGTATAAAACTCCTAACATGTAACTCTTGTACATCACAGTGCAACATGTCTCTTTTTTATTCTAACTTTGTTTTAAAAAGCTCATGCTACAAACCATGTTTCCTAAAACTCAGCTTATATTCTTTTGCCTCCATTATATTTAATAATTTAAATCATCAAGGGCCGGTTTTATCATTTGTAGTCAGCGTACTAAACTAGAGATGAAGACAGCATATGGTTTGGGTAGATGTTACATCAGTATTTGGAAGTAAATATTGTTGCAGACAGAAGCGATCCTGATTGCAGATAGCTTAGTTTTGTCATAGCCCGTTACATAATCTTGGACAATCATCATCACAGACTAAGCAACTGTTTTTTCGGCCCATCTTCTTCAAACAGTTTTGTTTGTATCATTATTTAAATTTGGAATATGTTGAATAGCAGGATCTTCAATTTGGTTCATAAAATATAGGTATGGCTTCTTGTCTTTGCAAAATTCTCTACTTATATAATTGATAAGGCTCAAGAATCAAGTTCAGTAATAAATGCTAGTCTCTAGCCATGCGTTCAGGCTTCATTTTAAACTAAGTAGAGTATAATTTACTCTGCACAGTTTGCGATCAATACTTTAGTTTGAATTGTTTGCCTTTAGAAGACATTTTAAAAACAACAAAATTTTGGAAAAATGATTTAAAAATAAAATTGTATATACACTTAAAAATTCAAATTTGACATTTTATGCCAAAGATATCCAATTTTTTAAAACCCCAATAAGTTTTGAGCACTCTTGCAATCAATTCTAGGTCTGCAATACAACCACAAATTAGCTCCTTAGAATTATACTCCATCCCTTAATTTCCAAGGTGAAACCAACCTAAAATTTAATATCTAATACCACAACAAACAAGTTCAGTATAAAAACAAAGGAAGCCACTTCAATTAAAATGTTCCTGCACTGTTTTCAATTAAAATAAAAATTCTCATGGATCTGTTTTAAAAGAACTCTCCAGTTATTGTAATTTTAATTCACAATACACTTAATATGTTTTGCATTTCTGACCTTTTTACCAATGGAGTGCTTTAATCCGTAGTTCAAGCTCTTAATTTTCAAGTTACAACTTTGAATCTGTAGTTGAAATTCCTCGACTAAAAGATTTCAGAACAATTTTTTTCGTATATTGAAATAAACTCACTGCTTTGTCTACATCTTATCCTTGCTCTTTGATCTTTCACAGATGATAGGTTTGCAGGATTCTGGCAAATGTATTATTGTAAGTACAATGATTTACCCTTAAATAGCTGCCTAAGAATTCATCTCTCTATATGCGAGCGGGATCATTTTTATGAATTCAAGATGAAGAACTCATCGAGTCCATATCATTGGTCAATTATTATAAATTGGCATTAAATCTCTTGGAGAATGGGAGGTGAACTTTCTGTATAGAATCAGTTCTAACATTTTTCCCATGCTTTTAGCCTTATCCCGAGTTTCCATTTCCTTTGTGCATTTCTATTTGAGCCAGCCCCATAAAACATAATGTTGATGTCAAGTCATAAATCATTCATTTTAAATTTTACATTTTCTTTTGAGTGTTCTATTTTACCTTCACAAAATATATAACTGACAACCCTACTAAAATTATACAGGCTTTCTAACACGAGAAGTTATATAATGTTTGTAATGTAGGTTCTTTGATTATCAAAAACTTCCAAATGATCCCAATTTTAAAGCATACCCAGAAGGTTGGGAAGGAGTTACTAAAGATGAAAAGCCCTGGGAGATCTCTCAGAAGGAGGAGGATATCCTTCTCCAAGAATTTGAACGCCGCATGGCCTTCAACAAAATTCAGGTACTTATAATTTCCATTTTACATGCAAAATATTTTATTTAATATCTATTTTTATTAATTGCCATGATAAAATTGATTTATGATTTTGTCCATAGATTACCAATTTTATCAAATCCCATATATTTAGTCGAAGAAGACCTATAGATGGATGGAAGTATATGATAGAGATAGTCGGTCCAAATGCCAAGATTCGAAAGGGTGGTACCAACAAGTTTGTTAGTGAGGGGCCAACAAATTTTGATGACAATCAGAATAGGACCACGAAAAGGGAGATTGATGAACGCCATCGATAAGTAATCAGAATCTGGGGCACTTGTGTTAATGTGAAGGTAAAGCGAGAATCAATCAAACCAGTATTTTGTCACCTTTCTTTTGTGCTAGAAAATGACTTTTACTTATATGAGAGAAATAGGAGATCACCATTTGTATTTATAATGCTTGTTTCTAACAGCACAGCTCTTAAATCCATCTTAAATACCTATTTAATATCAATGTTCTCTCTTTTCCCATCAAATAAGGTGTTTACCTCTTTTCAATTGTTTGTTTTCTATCTCGAAAATTATTGTGAGCATTCCTAGTCTGAGAACATTTATAATTTTTTTACAATGTGTGTAAAGAAAATCAAAAGTTATCTAACTTATACAAATTTGAGAATGATACAATTTTAAGATCAATCTTTGCAAAGTGATTTATTGAAAAAGAAACATTTTTTTTGATTTCACATAATTTCGATTTTTGGGTATTATTAGATAAAGGTGGATTTTAAAAAGGGTTGAGACCTTTTATGAAGACTAGTTTAGATAAGACATTAGAGCTCCATTAACAACTATAATACATCATAAAAGACCAACGACACAAGGGTGAAATTTGCTTAAATTATAAATATAACATGGAAAATATAGCATAGATTTGCAAACCCTTAACCAATCAACAACATCCCCCAACAAAGGCGATGAGAAACAAGTAAGGAAAATTGCCAATAACAAGGCCAACACCAACTTAAGGTGGTTTGAAGTCAAATCATTTGAAGGAATTTAGAATTCCTTAGCCTTATCTTTTGACTAGGTTGATCCAAATTCCTTCTTAGCAGAATTCCCTTTTTTATGTGCTAATTTTGAGTGTCATTGGATTGGACTTGTGGAATGCATCTTGGCTTGAGATATTTACTTTTTTCCTTAGTAGAGTTTGTCAAGGTGTGAAAGTTGAGATCCAGGATAATGATTGGTTAGATGAAGGAGCTCTCAATCACAAGCATCCCTAATTGAAACATTCTTGCATATCTTCTTTGATCTTCTCCCAACAAGAAGAGATCTATCTCGACAATAGGCTTAACATTATCCAAATTGGTCTTGTTTGTAAGAGGACCAATCACATCTCTATCATACCATAGGGAAATCTTATCCAAGGCTTGAGATAGAGAAGACACCCTCTGTGCTTGATGCTTCTTGTGACTTTGACTTCTGCTAGAGAAAAATACATAGTATTATCTTGCCCTAGCATGTGGCAATGGTGACAAACAACCTAGGACTCCTCATACATGTTTTGTTGTACTTTGTCATAATTTCTTATTGTCACTATAATATATTGTTTTAATATTTTATGTATGCATTTGTCAAATTGTAAATAGGTAAATCAAGATGATAGTTAATAAATAATAGTTAATTAGAAACTAAATACGTAAATAAATGTATATGTACATTAAATCAAACTATCTCTTGTACGTTTGTGACTAAATTGAACTAATTTATAAGTCATGGCTTTTGACACTAAGAAAATTAAAGTTTAGGCAACATGTATAGGCAAAAAATTCCACGCCAAAATAATTAAAAACTTATCTTTAGCCCAAGCATGAGTTATGGGAAAGAAGGAAAGTAAAACAAGTAGCTTGGATGTGATGATAAGTAGTTTAGAGGCAATGATAAGGAGTCTCATCGAACTACTTCTCCTATGTTGCTAAAGATTTGCTAACTAGACAAAGGAACAACAATAATTAACATCATACATGAGATCTTTCTGCTCCACATCGTCTAAGAAAGACCCAAAATTGTTCCATGTTACCTAAAGAAGACCCAAAATCATCTTATAAACCTAACACCACTCATATTTATTTCTTCAACTAGGCGTAAAGGGAGGGTAAGAAATAATAAATAGAAGTCATAATAATAGTAGGGAGCATTGGAGAATTACCCTGAACTTTCATCTGCTCGTTATCTTGTTGTGTAGGAGTCCATGCCCATTATAGCTAAGGGGGTGAACTCTATCCAAGCAATACTAGGAAGGAGATTTTGGGAGAAAATGTAGAGGTTGAGAAAGCTCAATATTCCTGGCATGGACTGTGAATTCCAGATGATATTGTGTAGAAGTGAAGTACAAGAAGTATCTTCTTCAATCTCATCATCAAATCTCAAAGGGACTAGGCAGGTGTCATCACATCATAGCAATACCTTCATTATTTGGGTTGATTTGGATTACTGTTATAATGTCTTTAGGAACCACATTTCTAAGATGAACACTTTAAAAAGTTACTATAGACATGCTTATCTGCATTATTAGAGTTCTATTAACCAAACCTTGTCTTGTTTGCATATACATATTGCATGCTTTTCAACCATAAATGTTGTTTCTATAATATCTAAGGCAATCCCCCTTTCTCACCAGCTTGAATTCCTTGATAGAATATCTCAATCTAAACTCCAGCCCTTATGATTTACTAGATTTTTTGCACAACTATAAGTATAAATATTAGTATTTATTGATGACATTAGGTTATCACTTATATATCCCATGCTACCGGTGCAAATTGCTTAATAACAATGAGGTTAACAATGCGACTCTCGAAGAAAGAATCTAAGAAGGTGTTAGATCATAGGGGTCAAATTTTTTCAAAATGTTGTTTGCTGCTTTCTCCCACCCAGCTTGTCCAATTGTTGGAGTGGGTCCTGCGTCTGGGCATCCTGTGGGGTTGCTTGGTGCTAGGGCTTCCTGCAAGGAAGACATTTGCTCATTCTCTGCAAGACTCCTAGTCCAACGGGTCAGTGCCCTACGAAGGATTCAACAACTCTGTGCACAACAACTAATGATGTTGTTGTGATTGTAGTTCCTAGTGCTGTAGCGACGTTTGATTTTCTTGACAATAATGGTGTTGATGGGGTTGCTTTTCTTGCTGCTCTTCTTAGGTTGGAGTTGGCTCCACACCTAGCTATTGGTGGTTCAGGGGTTGTTATTGCTATCAGGGGAAGCCACCCCCTCCAAAGTCTTCTATTGGTGGATGAAACTATACTCATGTTGCCAAATATGCTGCTACTATTCCTCCAAAGGTGAAAGCTCGATCCATTGCATGTGCCAAGGCCTCCCTTGTGGTGGTGTGGCTTGAATGTGGTGGATAATGTGGAGTTCTACTAACGTCGTGGGTTGGTCTATAGATTCACTGTTCTTTGGTATCCTCTTTTGGATCTGCATCGCTGGGTAACAAGTTCTTGGCAACTGTTAGTCTCTCATAACATTGAACTTTTTCCTTTTGCAAAGGTTTTTTTATTGTTGCGTTTTCTTCCTTCAAAGATTATGATTTGGTGCTGAGCAAGCTGTGGGTTTGGGGGAATCACTCTCTTTCTGCAAAACCCTGGATAGTCTCCTTCAACCCCCTCACTGAACAACTCAATGTGCACTTTGTGTGAGTTCGTCTCCGCAATCTCCCACTCCATTTTTGGGAGATTTCTTGCTTTGAGGCCATTGGAAACTCGATTGGCCATTTCTTGAAGATGGATGAGGCTATGACTTTGCTAGGTCGCTCTACGTTCATTCACATTTTGGTTGACATGGATATCTCCACACCACTGTTGGGGGATGTGGTGCTCATGGTTGGGGATAGGCCTTGGACTCAATCACTGGATTATGAGGGCCCCCCCTTTTAATGTCGGTGATGCTTCTCAACTGGACATATGGCTATAGATTGTTCTCTTTTGCACCGTAAAGGTGTTGCCACTTGGTGGAAGGATGCAAATGATGATCATTTGACCATTCGAGCTTTTAATTCTCTCTCTAATTCTACCTTTGAGACTCCTCATAGACTGACGATGAGGATGAAGCTCCTACTGCAAATCTGGGTGATACCCTTGCTATAAACCATGTGGATACAACCCCTGCTCCTATTCGTGCAGTCCCCTCTGGCCATGTGGACCATTCTTTGCCTTCTGCTCCTGCTCTACTCCAAGCTTCAATTGACAATGTACAACTTCCTCGATGTTTCGGCCTTGGTGCTGGCAGAAGTCCAAATGGTGCTTCATTAGTGGCTACCCCTTATGGTGGGGATCCTAATGACAACATCGCTTGGACAATTGTCTGACGACACTGAAAAAATAGTTCTTCAAACACACTCTTCTCCACATGCGATGAGTCAGCGACCCTCCCACACTCGAGGAGGACTACTATCCTTTGTGCTAGCGTATTGTTTCTTTTGTTTTGGACAACACCTGTTATGTTCATGTGTTGTTTTTGATTAAGGGAAAAATAGGTTTTGAGGGGACCCAAAACCCCATACAAGAAGATAATTAAAGATATATCATAAAAGCCCAACTAAACAAGAAAGAATGGGACCAAGACCACAAAATGGGTTTTACCAACAGGCTCCCACAACCTGAAAGAAAACTTGCTCAAAACAACCAACAAGCAGCCAAAGACCAAAGCAAGGACCAAAGAAATTCCAACCCAAATCCCACCAAAGGAAAATATCAAGATTTGCTTTTAGTTCCACCTTTGTGGGAACAAAGAGTCATGCCAAAAGAAGGCATAGATTTCTTATATTTCTTTCCTTTTATAGTAATCCAATCCTCTTTAACCTTAGTAGCAGCTTCCTGCCAATTCAAAGAACTCAACGTTGGAATATTCCCAACTTGAGAAAGTAAGCCAACATTACCTGCCAAATCAGGGACAACAACAGGGGTACTATCAAAATTGATAGCCATAGCACTATCAGAGGACGTACGCAACAAGGGTCTATTCCCACACTCCTTCGAAGAAACAACAAGAAGGGCAGGGGACATCGAGCGAACCACCACAACCATTCCACTAGGAGTCATATTTGCCTAACAAGAAACCACCCTAACAGCTTGAGGCACATAAGCCTCAACAATCCCACCATAAAAAAAAGGAGCCGTCTGAGAAGAAGCCACATGGCGCAGAGGGTCTTGCGCAAGCACCTGGGAGAAACTCCTAAGGTTATCAGATTTCTTCTCAACCGTATAATGTTGAGCTGAAGCACCTTTCCACCATGAAGCCGAAGTTTTTTTTTCTCAAGTCCGCATTGAGCCGCAACATGCCCAATTTTAAAACATCTACATAGGAAGGGTATACCTACATAATCCAGAGTTTGAGTCCAACTACCTTTGGAAGATTTTTAAAATCTCCACAAGAAACCCCTTAGAAGCATCCATGTCAACCAAAATACGGGCAAAGGTGGAATGAAGAATATCCGACGATTCATCATCCACTATCAGAAAATGCCCAAGAGCATTATCGACTTCTTCTAAAAGAGAGTCAACCCAAAGATGAAGGGGGAGATAAGGTAATTGTACCCAAATCAGAATCTTATTGAAAATATCAAAAGAATGGTTGAAATTAGAATGCCATAGTTTAACCATAAGCATAAATCGATCCTTCCAACTAAAGAAATGATCACATAAATTTTTATTTTTGTCCACATCTTCAAACTTAGCAATGAAAAACCCTTTGGCCATAGAGTAAATGTGCATAGTATCGGCTAGAAGAGGCTCCCAATGTTGGAGAATCCATTCGTGCAACTTTGGTAGGCTAAGCCAGAAGCCCCTGAACCGACAAATCAAAGCACAAATGGAGAAAATAGACGTGTTATGATCTATCTCCTCCTCCATCTTCTTATCCAACTATATGGAAATGGGGCTTGAGATCGGAAAAGGCCTATGCTCAACAATCTGCTTCTTCAACATTCCACTTTTGTTCAGGCTAGGCTTTGCAATATTAGCATCACTAGTAGCATTCACAATGACCATGATAGGACACTTTCCCCTAGCCGCTACACCCGAAGATGCCAAAATAGAGGCTTCCTCAGCCATAGAGGAAGGGACAGAAGGGATTGCCCACACAAGGGGATTTCTCAGTAGCTGCCCGAGATTTCGAAGAACAAGCGTCTTTCGCAAAAGCAATAACCCAAACCGAAACACCCCTATCCACCTTAGCAAAAGGAGAAGATCGAGCAGATTTACCAAGTGTAGCCGCAAGAGAAAAATGAACTACCACGTCAACAAAAGAATGCCCTAACACAACAGATGTGCTAGCACCCAAAACACCAGCACCCATGCCAGACCCAACAAAGTAGGCCCTTGGTGAACCAGTGCGACAAGAAACCCTAGCCGTAGGCATAATGAACCCAATATTCTCATGTGTTGTTAATAAGCCACTGATGGCTTGTGAAAGCCAACACCCCTGTTTTAGTGTTGTTGTTCTATTTGATGCCTTTGGGCTATGATTGTGTAAGGGTTAGCCCCCTTGGTAGGCTACTGATTATAATAAAAATCAATGTAAGTCTTGAAGCATAATAATACAATCAAAGTATCAAGAACTTTTAACCTAGCATTTAATAGGAGTTGGTTCAGTGATGCCCAAACACAAATCTTCAATATGCTATGATGTGTAGAATGATATCAATGAAAGAATAAACATGTATCAACAAAGTGTTATAATCTCACTCAACTTTGGAAGTAAATAAGAAAGAATCTAATTAATTTCTTAGATGAACTTTGATAATTATCTTGATATGTAATAGATTGAATTTAGTATGCCCAACACTGTAATGGTTCAATAGATCAAGTGATTTAAAATTATACATATATGTCAATGATTCAAATAGTAATGTGTACCAAAATTTAAATGAAAGATCTAGCTTTATAGCTTAGGACTCATAAAGGAAACATTGTAAATAACATAATTATGTAAAATTCATTTTGTAGACCCATAATACTAAATATAACTCCATTTCATTTCATATAATTCCTCTTGTATCTCATGAATAGTGTGGAGCTAGGGTTATGCAAAAATGTACCTTCACCAACTACTTTATTATACATACTCAATAGATGCTCAAGTAAACTTAGGAAGGATAATGAATATGACATCAAATGGGTATTTTTTTACCTAAAGACTAGTGCTAATTTACTTATAAATATTTTGATCTTTTAAATAGTTACCTTCCCTTTTTTGTTGTAGTTTAAATTATGAAATTTAGGAACCCTAGATCTATTTCGTCCAATTTAAATATCGTGTCTTAACAATCAAAATGCATTCTCCTCATTTGATTGACCTTGCATCTACCCATTGTGAAAAACAAAATTTAGTGAGATTAATAGTAACAATAGAAATCAATTTAAATGAGATCTCTATGCTTAAGAAAGTCATTTATTACTAGTTTAATTATGCTTCTCTTAATCACTCACATCTTTATTTTTTAATACCATTGATTTCAAGTCAATAAATCCTCGATTGCAAATCTAATGGTAATGAATCTTTTAAAAGAATATACTAACTTCATCACCTTCTTAGTGATGCCCATTAAACACCTAGTTTACTTTGGAAAGATGTTTAAGTTTAGTATGCCTATGCTAGTGTTGTGCCTTATATCATAACGAGCCTAAACTAATTCCTACTAAAACCTTGTGCATATGCATACATTCATATTATTTTAGGAAGGAATGTAGAAAATTACATCGAATCTCAATATTCTAGAAAATACTATAAATTCTTTGTCAAAAGCCTAACTGTTATGTTTGGTTTTAATAATTGAATGTGATACCTTCTACACTTAAATAAATAGTATTATCTAAATTTAAATCAAGATTGGTGTTGAAATAAGTGTCTTTCTAAAATGTAAACAAACAATAGAGACATTATCCAATGATTTAATTGCTCCTAAAAATACCATTCATAGTGTGAAATGAAGATTTTATCAAAATTAATTTAGGTGGTTAGTTTTTTTGGTTGATTTGAAATCGATCCTTTTTCCAAGAGCATTAGTATACTGATAACACAAACAAATAGTTTAGGAATTGATTTACTAAGAGATACTCGATCTATCCTTTAGTAGATTAAAACAATGAAATCTTTTTTAAGTATGTAATTAAAAAGTTTCTTTTACCCTTTGCAATAATGGTTGTATAATGACATTATAGTTTTTTATTAAAGGTAAAATAGGTTTTGAAGGGACCTCAAAACTCTACATAGATGAATTTTGAAACCCAATTACTGAAAATTGTAAAAAATAGAACACAAAAATAAATGATTTGCTCATGATGTTCCCGCTCACGATGTTCCCGCTCATGGTGTTCAAACTTCTCCCACTCACGACCTTGTGTCTACATCGGGCCGTGTTGCTAGTGCTCTGGACACACGGTCTTCTATTGCGTGTTCCGTTGGTGTCCTTGTTCCTACTCCAGCAGTGTCTGGTGGTTCTGGGTTGTCTCAGTCAGGAGCTTCTTTGTCTGGGTCTCTGCCAGGGTTTTCCCAAACGGTTCTTGCAGGATCCCAAGTGGCTAAGGGGAGTTCTACGATCTCTTATGCAGATGTGGCTGTGTTTGAAGCTGGGATTTATGGTCCTTTCTCTGTTGGGAGAGGGGGTTCCCGTCCTTCGGTGCAACCTGTTTTTGTAGGCAAACCCATTTTGATTAATCTGGATACTGATACTGTCGAAGAGATCTCCAAAACTGCGGAGGATTTCTCTTTTGCTGCTGCTATTTTTCATTTTAGGGGTTTTTGGCCATCTCTTCCAGATTTACATGCTTAGATATCCAAACATTGGGAGCCCATTATAACCGATACAGTTCAGATTTATTCTGTGGCAAGGGGTTTTTTTATTGTGAAATTTGAAAATGCTGTAGATAGGAATACTATCTTGTGTAATAGTTGTTTCTCTTGGGAGGAGTGTTTCCCCCTGATGGCCAAACCCTGGTATCAGGGGTTTGATCCTCTTTCTGAATCCTTTAATAAAATACCTGTTTGGGTAAGATTGCTGAATCTTCCCCTTCATCTTTGGCTGGATTCAATTTTGGAAGCTGTGGGGGAGGCCATTGGGGATTTCCAGATGGTTGATTTGGATTTCTCTAATGTTTTTAAGACGACGTATGCTCGTATTCTTGTGGAGGTTGATGTTTCTTTGGGTCTCCTTGAGAAGATAACTTTGGCTTCTTTAATGGGAACTTGGACCCAGAATCTAGATTATGAGGGTATTCCTTTCAGATGCAGGAAATGTCACATAACTGGACACCTTGTTGCGAGGTGTTCATCTGATAAGGTTAGATCAAAGAAATCGCCTTCTTGCTGGTTGGGGGTTTCTAACCATCATTATACAATTCAAAAAATTTCCAAGGATGGGGGTGTGGCTGCTTACTCTCCTTAGACTGATCATAATGTAGCTGGTGCTTCTGAAGCTATCTTTGATGTTACAGATGTTGTCTCTGATGCAGCTGTTGGTCAGAATGCTGTCCTTGTTGCTGCTTTTTCCATTTCTGATGTTGCTATTGATGTTGTCTCTGGTGCAACTGTCTTATCTTCCAATGTTGCGGGTTTTGCTACCCATGTTTCGCCTGGGAGGGTTTTGGGGATTGGTACTATCCCTGTCCCTTCTGTGGATGCTGATGTTGCTTATCCTATAATGGGCTCTTCAGGTTTATCTTTGGATTGGCAGAAGGCTGCCGAGAAGGTGGAGGATGGATGGACATCAGTTAAAGGAAAAAAAGTCAAATCCTCCAAACCTTTGTTTGATATGTCTTTACGTTCTCATAAGGATGGGCCAAAATGTAAATCTTGATTATCCTTTTTTGTGGTTAGCTGGGCTGGTTTTTGGTCCACTTGGAGGGAACTATGGTTAGTTCCTCTGGGTTGTTTGGTGGTGTTCCACAGTTGGTTTTGATGATCTTTCATCGCTCTATGTTTCTTTGCTCTTTGTACAAGGTTTCGGGTCCTTTGAAAACCTGTTTTTACTTAATCAAAACATCAATGGCCCAACAATTGACTAACCAATATTAGCCTAAAGGAGAATAAACAAGAAAAGCCCAAATTGTAACTTCATTAGGCCGAAGCCTTTAAACAACTCACAAAGGGGTTTGACAATCTCCCATAACATGTTGAATGGGTTTTGAAAAAGCTCCCATAACCTTCCAACAATGCATCCATGAAATCTCTTCTCCTTCCGAAGTCTCCACCTCAATAGGAGTAAGAAAAAATAAATGAATAAGACCAACATCATCTACCCTGTAACCAATACTCTAAGAAAGGGCAACAATGACACCCTTACAACATTGCACCACCTCTCCCGCACTAGAACTCTCCACCTCTATAGGAGAAGTAATCACTTTAATAACACATACATGGGAAGAAGCCAATAACTGAAGAAATAGATCTTCAGTCCATCTCATAAGGAAGATCTCCACGTCCATAGGAGACCCAAGCAAAGAGGACCTGATATAAGAAATAAAGGGTCTTATTAGAAAATCAACAAGAACATGAGCAAGAGCCCTTTCAACAAACGTCATGAAAAAAGTCTTCTCCAACTAGAAGAAACCTTTAACCAAAACATAAATCTAAAACGAGCCTAGATGAGATTGAGGTAATTAGTTTTAGACAATAGCCAAAACAAGAAACCAATATGGGTATGATAGAAGAAAAAACTATCATACCTAACACATTAAGACTACCAAGAGGCTACAAGCTCCTCCTCCATGGTGCATCAAACTGGTCTTTTATTGCCCAATTGAAGCTCTCCTAAAAGAAGCTCACAAAAAATGGGTCCAACAAACCCCAAAAAACAACATGAAAAATCACCAGGGCCATCCAAATTAACCAAGAAAGTAGAAGAAAGCTTGACTCTATACCCAAACACATTCTCAACAATAGGGTTAGACACCCAAACAAATCTCCTCTTGAAGAGAATGGAAGCACAACAAATGATAGTTCCCTATAGGATCTCACCAAAGACAAAAATGATGGTTTTGTAGACAGAAGAAAATGCTTGAACCAAAAGGAAGGCTAACAACAGTAGAAACAAGGGTTTTAGAGCTCACCCAAACCACAAAAATCGTCCTCATAGAGGAGGATCCCTTGAGGGTAGAAAGTACCTCTCTCATCCCACAAGTAGGTTGATAGGAACCTTTCCACATCTCTTCCCATACAAAGCCTCAAGAGCCCCCAAAGAAGGTCACTTAGCACACTCCAACAATGTCCAAACAACAACTAGGGGGCCGAACCTAAAACATTGCTCAACTCCACAACCAAACTGAGTTGCAACGACACTATTTCTCCCGATCGTGGGAAAAAAACTCCCATTTGCCCCATTGTCCTCAAAGTCAGCAACTTCTCCCTCTTTTGCAAAAACACTAACACCTCTTGCAATCTTCTCACATCAACACCTCATTTCAAACTATTTAGATGGTATAATAGTTGTATCTTACTTCTCACATTGTAAAATGAATTGATAAGATTCTTGTATGTCTCATCTTATGTGTTTAATTAAATAAAATATAATTTTTGAATAGATATAACAACTATTTATTTATGACCACACTTTAAAAACTCATTCTGTAAATCATTTATTGAAAAATTAAAACTTTTTATTACTCTATTAAAACTTCAATGCAACTTCACACTAATTATTTAAAATTACAAATTTCCAATGTTAATTGTGATAAATAATTGAACTTATTACTTCTCAAAATAATTAGATATCTATTTGCATGATTAGTTTTAGTTAGTTTATATTAGGCATTGGACTTTCACATTCTCAATTTTGACGCATTGGTGAAATGGGTGTAAAATCCCCCCGTTTGAACATCAAAGTTTTAGAATTTTTAAACATTGGACCTTTGTAGTTATCGAACATCGAAGTTTGGTGTTTTTGAACATTAAAGTTTCAAAGTTGTCGAACATTGGAGTTTTAGAGCTATTGAGTAGTGGAGTTTCATAGTTGTTGAACAAGTTTAAGAGTGTATCATCTTAAAATGGAAGCACTTCCATGTTAAGAGCGTTTAGCCCTCCGAGTGAGTAGTCTGGGGTCATGTTAAGCGCCTTGATTGGGTCTTTGCATGTATCTGGCTCTTTCCCCCTGTTCTGCTTCTCTCCTTATTTCTAGCCTTTTTCGGATAATTTTCTCTGAGAATCTGGAGTTTCTGACTGTCTGGGTCAAAGACGACCTGATAGGGTCAAGGATGACCTAGACCCCGACCTAGGTCAGGGATGACCTTGACCCTGACCTATGGCGGTGTCTACCTCATCCCTAACCCCAGGTCCAATTTTCAGATTCTGGGAGTTACGGGATGTGGGTCTTCGAAAAGTTTATTTTTTCCCACTTCCGGGTAGGCCATTTGGGGTTTTAGAATGGTAAATCCTTAAATTGCATTTAATTTGGGTCCATTTCTAGGGGTTAAGGTTAATTGGGATTTAATTCTCCAATGTCGGCCTTCTCTAGAGGTTTGTGCCCTAGATCACTACAAAGGGAAGCCTTCCTCTCTCATTTTCTCCATCAAGTTTTGAGCAATCATTTTTCACATCAAGTTTTTCAATCAAGCATCCATCTACAATTCATGATCTAGCTCTCAAGCAACCAAGAAGGAGAAGGAAAGAAAGAAAACATTCATTCATCTTCAAGCCTAGCATTCAAATGTTCAAGCATTCAAGCATTCATCAAGGAGATCCATTGTTAGCTATTGAAAGATTCAATCTCTTTGGAGCCCCCTTGAAGATTTATCCATTCATATTCATCCAAGCCTCTTCCTATGCAAAGATCCATTCAAGATTGGTGTTGAAGATCTAGTGCCATTGATTTGAGACATCCTACATTCATTTGGAGCATTCCTACTTGTGGATTCAAGGATTTGAATCCTCCACAAAGACTTCAACATAAGCAAGGTGAATGGTTCCATTTACTTTGTTTATGCATATTATTATTTCAATTCAATTTCAAGGTTAATTTCTAAATTGGGGTTTGACCAAGGCAAACCCCCCATCCAAACAACAAAAAACCATTTTTCTTGTAGGTATAGGTACATGACTATGAATCAGAGCTTGGATCTGGATACCCTTTTTGGCGAACTTCTGAGATTCGCGAACAAATTTTTTGTCGGAGCTGTTTTGGGTCAAGGACAACCTTCAGTAGGGGGTAGGATCCTGCCTTGGGGTAAGACCTTGCCCCGCTATCTGGGTCAAGGATGACCTGCTTCCCGAAAGATAAAAGTTTTCTGGGTTTTCTCCGTCTCAACATTTCCAATTTGAAATAGGTTGCAGAATTCTCCGAAATTGTGCACAGACATTAGAAATCATCATTTTCCAGATCTGCCCTATTTTAAGGTTAGTATTTGTCTTCTATTTATTTCAGATTTCAAGCACATACTTTCTATAGTAGATTGTAGGATTTTCTCCTTTCTTCATATTCTCCATTGTTTGATTCTTTTGTGTATTGATCACTTCTTTGTGATTAATCCATTTGGATCTTTCCTTTTGGGAATTTGTATTGAGGATAGGTCCTATATTCTACCCCTATATCATACTCCTATTCAAATTCAAACATCAAACCCTATTCATTTTGGTGAACTACTATTTCATATCATTCATTTTGGTGAACCCGACATACTTACCCTCTTTTCTTTTGTGGAATTGGATGCCCTATTGTGTTTTGTAGTGTTAGATTTTCCTTTTATATTATCTTGTTTAGATTGGTCTTTTATGTTAAATCTTGCATGTTAATTAGATTTCTTGCATCTATACTTCAAAAATACAAAAAATTGCAAAATTTCTTTCAAAATACAAAAATATTCATGCTTTATGTTAGTTTACTTCATTTGCATTGCATTGGTTTATGAGCTTTACTACTTCTAGTCCTTCTTATAATATTTTGGTTAGACGAAGTCGTAGACTTATGGGTGTCTTTGATCCTGAGTCTTCCTCTCCTTTCCTTAGGATCCCAGATGATAATTTGATTCTTCATAATTCTAATCCTATTATGGAGCAAAACTCTTCTCACTCATCTCATGATGAGGATGATGCTTTAAGAGTTCCTCCTGAATAAGTCCAAAAATTTTCAACTAAACTTGATAAAATGGGTAATTGACTTATTCAAGAAAACCATAATCAAGATTCTTTTCAAGCTATAGAGGCTCTTAAGAAAGTTCTTCATGATAGTGATCAAGGTGTTAACCTCTTGCGTGGTATTACTCATCTCATGCATTCAAATGTTAAACCTTTAGCTCAAGAAGCTCAAGATTTAGGGTTGATTCCTCCTGTCACTAGTGTACGACCTTCTTCTATTCCTTTACCTAGTGTTCCTAGGTATACTCCTTCTTTGGTGACTATGACGGTTCCATCTGTTCCTATGATTGTTCATCCTGTGTCCCTTCCCACATCACAACCTTCTTATCATAACGTTCCTTTTACCTATTCTAATCCTCTTCCAACTGTATTTCCAAGTGTTCCTCTAGTTGTATCTTCCAATCCTGTAGCTTATTATACTTTACCTAGTGTTTCTAATGTTGCTATTCCTCCTATTTCCTCTAATGATTCAACAATCATCAATTTGGCTCAAACTATGTCATCCTTACCAGAACTTACTTCTTTAAGTCAAAACAAGTTTAGTGTTCCTACATGTGACATGGGAAGTCCTTTGTCTCGCGACATTATTCGTACTCCTATTCCTCAGCAAGTTGATATGCCTCGTGTTGAGAATTATAACGGAAAAGGAGACCCTGTGTATCATGTTAAAACATTTCAAATCCTTTGTAGTGATTATTCTCATGACCATAGGATTTTAGCCAAATTGTTTGCTAGAACTTTTCATGAAAAGGCCTTACAATGGTATTATTCCTTGCCTCCTTATTCTATTGATTCCTTTCCACAACTTGCCAATGCCTTTATTCAACAATTTCAAAACAACATTGGCCCACAAGTGTCTTTGACTGATTTGATGCATTGTAAACAAAGTGCTAAGGAAAAATTGACTGAATTTATTGGTAGATTTAAGCATTTGCATGCTCAGATTTCCTATCCTGTTCCTGATATTGATATTCAACGTATGTTTATTTCAAATTTGCAAAAGGATATTAGAGATAAGATTCTGCTTTCTGAATTTACCTCTTTTCAACAACTTTGTGCAACACTTCATCATTATCAATTACAAGTGAGTCAATTTGAGAGCACCACTCCAATGGCTCCTGTTCTAGTTGATAAAAGTGATGTTGCTCCTAATCCAAACAAATTTAAAAAATTAAACAACTATCTCAAGATAAACAAACAAATGAATGTAGTTGCTAATCAAGTTGCTGTTGCATCTCACAATGCCACTTCTGCATCCACTGCTTTTTGATTAAATCGTATGTTCAATCATCTTTCTGAATCTTTACATTTTGTTATGAATAGGTTGTTAACTGCTAATATGATTACTTTACCTCCTATTCGACCTCTTTTACCTACTACAATTGCATCTAAATCTTTTGATCTTTAAGCTTTTTGTCAATATCATCGTCAGAATGGTCATGATATTGAGAAGTGTTATTCTTTAAAACATAAGGTTCAAGACTTAATTGATTCTAATGCCTTAGCTGTTGATAATCTTGATGATAGTGGGAATATATTTGTCTCTCCTCCTAATCAAAACCTTCAAATCTATATGAATCCTTTACCTACGCATGATACTAATACCATTGCTCAACCATCTTCTATGGAGATTGTGTATGATTCAAAGATGGATGATCTCAATCACATTGTTAATCAAGTGGAGCATGTTGGTCAATCTGTATCTCCACCTCAACCTCAGCTTCAACCTCAAGTTCAATCTCAACCTCAACCAAAACCTAAGCCTAAACTGAAAACTCAACCTAAGCCTCGACAACAACCTAAGAATAAAAGACCTCGGGAACTTTTGATTACCTTTGATGATTCTGAGACTCTCCTGATGGCTCCCTTTATATTTATGCTAGGATTTCTCAGAAACCTACTCGTGGTTGTCTTGTTGATCCTACATCCTTAGTCAATGTTATTACTGAAGAAAATATTTTTATGAAAAACTTGCAACGTGATTCTTATGATACATCGAATGTGTGGATTCAAACTTGTAATGGTTTTCTTTGTCCATCATTTGGTTCTATTAATTTACTGGTTGAACTTTGTGGAAAAATTGTGAACACTACCTTTGTTGTTGTGCCTACTTCTGATCAGTTTCAAGTTAAGTTTGGTTTGCCATGGTTAAATGCCATGCACTCCGTTGCTTCACCTATCCATAAATGTCTTAAATTTGTTCATGATGAAGAAGTGAAGATGGTTAATCATAGTTTATATCAACCTTCTAGGCCCAGGGATTGTGCTCTTGTTGACTTCTTTTGACCTTCTTTACCTAATTCATGTCCTTCTCGACCTGATAATCTGTTTTGCTCATATCAAGCCTATAAGCATCGTAAGATTCTCGAATTAAGTGCACCTCCGATGGATCTTAATCGTGGTCTTTTGCCTACACCTTCTATACCTCCTTTATCCATGGCTTCTAGTTCTGTTAATCAAGTTCCTACTATTATTGATAATCCTATTAATCTTCCTAAAGAACCTGTGATTGTTCCTCCTAGTTCTCAACCTATTTCAAGTAAAGCAAAACGCAATCAATCTGCTATGAATGCCATAAAAAGCATCGTGCTCATGCTAAAGCTCGTAATTCTGTTCTTCAAAATTCTTTACTTTCTTCTGATAAGCCTATGCATGATGTTGTTACTAATAATGATGTTAAGATGCATGATTATGATGATTCTATTCATATCTTAGATCCTATTTTGATTAATCTGGATGAAGAAGATACTCTTGTTGATAGTGATGATGTTAATGATGAATATGAGACTATTGACATTGACATTGATTTACCTAATATGCTTTCATCACAATTAACACTTACACCTAGTATCAAACATTGTGATTCTCAAGAGGATCCTTGTTTGGAACTGACTATCATTCCTACTGTGTTGGATGTAGTCCCTCTTGTGAGTTACCCACCTTCCCTAAATGATATAGAACGAGATGGGGAGAGTAGGCGGCATGCTTGATCGACTTGTCCTTTATGGTAGCTTTGTTGTGTGTTTGCCTGTTGTATTGTGCTTCTCCCGTAATGTGTTTGCTAAATGTTGTTAGATTCTTTTATACGACCCTTGTTACTCAGTTGGTGCAAGGTGATAAAAGAATCGAACCTATTGTACAATTCTTCTATATGTATCTCTATTCTTTTATATGTTGTTTCATGTTATGTTGTATTTGTGCTATTGTTCGTAAATGTTTCCTTGTGTAATCTACTTGGATTTGAGACGTGGTAGCACTAATTCTTTTTGGTCTCCATGTCATGGTCCGAAAAGATTCTTCTTCGTATATCTTATGTGATCTTTCCTCCTTTGTGATTGTAGTTCTACTTTCTTTGGGGAATGATGTCAATTCATTTTCAATAATATCATATATATATTATTTTATGATCATACTGACCCCACGACAGGTAGATCCCTTCTGTGTTCTCTATATGTTTATGTGGTATTTCCCTTGATTTGTCTTCATCTGGGGGCATTTCGTAGTGGAAACGTAATTAGTGGAGTTGTTTATGTTTCCGTTAAAGCCATTGCTCCTGTTAAAGTGTTAGCAATGACTTTAACGTGGGGCATACACTCTACTCACCTATTGCACACACACACACTTTTCGATACACATATATTATTTTTCAAGATACTTTTCTCCCTTTTTGGATTAGCAACTAATCCTTAAAGCATGGATTTATATTTTGGGATCTCTTGATCCCTCCAGTTTCAAATTTTTGATCCCTTAAGGTCGGATGTGTCCTTAAGTCTGGATCTCTGTTGTTTTTGGTTTTACTCTTATGGAATAGAATATTCCTAAGGGTGAATCCTTGAAGGGTTGACTAGTGAGTAGCCACATTCACTAGGCAATTCAATTCCATCTTTCCAGTTGCGCCGTTTCCTTGTGTGGTTCACAATGGGACATAAGTTCTCATTGGGCGAGATAATCACACTCCCTCTCTCTTTCTCTTTCTCTAGAGATATCTCTCTTATTGTGATCTTGGAGTTGACGAAGACTTGAGTCCTTGAGGGCTTGAGGTTTCCTTTGTCCTCTTTGATTACGATAAGATTATCTTTTCATTATGATTTCCTTTACCAAGAGTTTGCATTGAGTCCATACTCTTGCTAAAGTGGGGGCTTAATGTATCATCTTAAAATGGAAGCACTTCCATGTTAAGAGCATTTAGCCCTTTGAGTGAGTAGTCTAGGGTCATGTTAGGCACCTTAATCAGGTCTTTGCATGTATCTGGCTATTTCCCCCCTGTTCTGCTTCTCTCCTTATTTTCAGCCTTTTTCGGACAGTTTTATTTGAGAATCTAGAGTTTCTGACTGTCTGGGTCAAAGAGAACCTGGTAGGGTCAAGGACGACCTAGACCCCAACCTAGGTCAGGGACGACCTCGACCCTGACCTAGGGCGGTGTCTACCTCGTCCCTGACCCCAGGTCCAATTTTCAGATTCCAGGAATTACGGGATGTCGGGCTTCAAAAAGTTTATTTTTTCCCGCTTCTAGGTTGGCCATTTCGGGTTTCAGAATGGTAAATCTTTAAATTTCATTTAATTTAGGTCCATTTCTAGGGGTTAAGGTTAATTGGGATTTAATTCTCCAATGTCGGCCTTCTCTAGAGGTTTGTGCCCAAGATCACTATAAAAGGAAGCCTTCCTCTCTCATTTTCTCCATCAAGTTTTGAGCAATCAATTTTCACATCAAGTTTTGCAATCAAGCATCCATCTACAATTCATGATCTAACTCTCAAGCAACCAAGAAGGAGAAGGAAAGAAAGCAAGCATTCATTCATCTTCAAGCCTAGCATTCAAGTGTTCAAGCATTCATCAAGGAGATCCATTGTTAGCTATTGAAGGACTCAATCTCTTTGGAGCCCCCTTGAAGATTTCTCCATTTATATTTATCCAAGCCTCTTCCTATGCAAAGATCCATTCAAGATTGGTGTTGAAGATCTAGTGCCATTGATTTGAGACATCCTACATTCATTTGGAGCATTCCTACTTGTGGATTCAAGGATTCAAATCCTCCACAAAGACTTCAACATAAGCAAGGTGAATAGTTCCATTTACTTTGTTTATGCATATTATTATTTCAATTCAATTTCAAGGTTAATTCCTAAATTGGGGTTTGACCAAGGCAAACCCCCCATCCAAACAACAAAAAACCATTTTTCTTGTAGGTATAGGTACATGACTGTGAATTAGAGCTTGGATTTGGATACCCTTTTCAGTGAACTTTCGAGATCCGTGAATAAATTTTCTGTCGGAGCTATTTTGGGTCAAGGACGACCTTCAGTAGGGGTAGGATCCTGCCCCGGGGTAAGACCTAGCCCTGCTATTTGGGTCAAGGACGACCTACTTCCTGAAAGATAAAAGTTTTCTGGGTTTTCTCCGTCTCGACATTTCCAGTCCGAAACAAGTTGCAAAATTCCCTGAAATTGTGCACAGACATCAGAAATCAACATTTTCCAGATCTTCCCTATTTTAAGGTTAGTATTTATCTCCTATTTATTTAAGATTTCAAGCACATACTTTCTATAGTAGATTATATGATTTTCTCCTTTCTTCATATTCTCCATTGTTTGATTCTTTTGTGTATTGATCACTTCTTTGTGATTAATCCATTTGGATCTTTCCTTTTGGAAATTTGTATTGAGGATAGGTCCTATATTCTACCCCTATATCATACTCCTATTCAAATTCAAACATCAAACCCTATTCATTTTGGTGAGCTACTATTTCATATCATTCATTTTGGTGAACCCGACATACTTACCCTCTTTTCTTTTGTGGAATTGGATGCCCTATTGTGTTTTATAGTGTTAGATTTTCCTTTTATATTATCTTGTTTAGATTGGTCTTTTATGTTAAATCTTGCATGTTAATTAGATTTCTTGCATCTATACTTCAAAAATACAAAAAATTGCAAAATTTCTTTCAAAATACAAATATATTCATGCTTTATGTTAGTTTACTTCATTTGCATTGCATTGGTTTATGAGCTTTACTACTTCTAGTCCTTATAATATTCCGGTTAGACGAAGTCGTAGACTTATGGGTGCCTTTGATCCCGAGTCTTCCTCTCCTTTCGTTAGGATCCTAGATGATAATTTAATTCTTCATAATTGTAATCCTATTATGGAGCAAAACTCTTCTCACTCATCTCATGATGAGGATGATGCTTTAAGAGTTCCTCCTGAAAAAGTCCAAAAAATTTCAACTGAACTTGATAAAATGGGTAATTGGCTTATTCGAGAAAACCATAATCAAGATTCTATTCAAGCTATAGAGGCTCTTAAGAAAGTTCTTCATGATAGTGATCAAGGTGTTAACCTCTTGCGTGGTATTACTCATCTCATGCATTCAAATGTTAAACCTTTAGCTCAAGAAGCTCAAGATTTAGGGTTGATTCCTCCTGTCACTAGTGTACAACCTTCTTCTATTCCTTTACCTAGTGTTCCTAGGTATACTCCTTTGGTGACTGTGATGGTTCTATCTGTTCCTATGAGTGTTCCTCCTATGTCCCTTCCCACATCACAACCTTCTTATCATAATGTTCCTTTTACCTAATTCTAATCCGCTTCCAATTGTAGTTCCAAGTGTTCCTCCAGTTGTATTTTCCATTCCTGTAGCTTCTTACACTTTACCTAGTATTTGTAATTTTGCTATTCCTCCCATTTCCTCTAATGATTCAACAATCATCAGTTTGGATCAAACAGTGTCATCCTTACAACAACAACTTGCTTCTTTAACTCAAAACAAGTTTAGTGTTCCTACATGTGACATGGGAAGTCCTTTGTCTCGCGACATTATTCATACTCCTGTTCCTCAGCAAGTTGATATGTTTCATTTTGAGAATTATAATGGAAAAGGAGACCTTGTGCATCATGTTAAAACATTTCAAATCCTTTGTAGTGATTATTCTCATGACCATAGGATTTTAGCCAAATTGTTTGGTAGAACTTTTCATGACAAGGCCTTACAATGGTATTGTTCCTTGCCTCCTTATTCTATTGATTCCTTTCCAAAACTTGCCAATGCCTTTATTCAACAATTTCAAAACAACATTGGCCCGCAAGTGTCTTTGACTGATTTGATGCATTGTAAATAAAGTGCTAAAGAAAAATTGACTGAATTTATTGGTAGATTTAAGCATTTGCATGCTCATATTTCCTATCCTGTTCTTGATATTGATATTTAACGTATGTTTATTTCCAATTTGCAAAAGGATATTAGAGATAAGATTCTGCTTACTAAATTTACCTCTTTTTAACAACTTTGTGCAACACTTCATCATTATCAATTACAAGTGAGTCAATTTGAGAGCACCACTCCAATGGCTCCTATTCCAGTTGATAAAAGTGATGCTGCTCCTAATCCAAACAAATTTAAAAAATTAAATAACTATGTCAAGATAAACCATACCCCCTTGTCGCATCATGTTGATGCTTTAATGTCTAATTACATAAACATTAAATTGCCTCTGTCATTTTATTGGCCCTAAATTTGTTTTTACCATTTGAAATGTTTTAAAGGGGTTTCACATTTTTGAAGTATTAAAACTTAAAAATATTTAAACTGAGTGGTTCCATATTTAATAGGATTGAAATAAAAAATGAAATTATTTTGCTAATATTTTGATAATTAAAGCATCCTAACAAGGGGGTTGACCCTAACCCAACCACTTTCTGAAGGTGTAAAATAATGGAGAAAATAAGCCAACAATGGCACATTGACAACACAACAAATGCGGACAAAGACATAACACAAAATAGTAAGGCTAGAAGCCCTCTAGAGGGAAGGACACTCTCACTTCGCAAGTAAATAAGAGCGAGAGTTAGAAGAATTATTCTTCCTATGCCTTCGAACAACTTTCTAGGTGATGCTATCCTTAGGATCCCCAACAAAATAGACTCCTCTAGGGAAGTTATCAACACAGTGGCTAGAATGCTGAGAAAGCTGTACAACAACTATAGAAGTTTGGAGATGAGCATGAGAAAAAGTAAAAGGTGAGGAATGGTCCACATCGCCACAGGGAGTTACACCAGAAGTAGCAGGGGAAACACTCAGAGTTGTAGCAAGAGCATGACCTAGAATGATAGTAGAAGCTCAACCTAGATTTGCAACAACTAGATTTTCACTAGGAGTTGCATCTTCATCATCAACTTGTGAGGAGTCCTCAGAGGAAGAATTAGAGAGAAAAACCGAAGCATGGATGGTTAAATGATCCTCAATTTTCATCCTTCCACCAAGTAGCAACACCTTTTCAATGCAGAAGAGAATATTCTGAAGCCATATGTCGAGTAGAGAAACACCATTGACATCAAAAGGGAAGACCCTCGTAATCCAATGCTTGATTCCATGGCCTCTCCCCAACCATGATCACCAAATCCATTGAAAGAGGCGTGGAGATATCCATAACTAATAAAATGCAGGAAAAAGTAGAGTGCTCCAATGTAGCCGTAGGTTCATCTACTTTCAAGAGATGACCAATAGAGTTTCCAATAGCCTCAAAAAAATACATCTCCCAAAAATGGAGTGGAAGATTAGGAAGATGAACTCACACTGAGTGCACATTAAGTGGTTTAGTAAGAGGGTTGAAAGAGATTGTCCAAGGTTTGACATAAAGAGTGTGGTTCCCCAAAAATCACAAATTTCTCAACACCAAATCACGATCTTTAGAAGAAGAAAATGATGCAATAAAAAACCTTTTTGCACTAGGGAAAAATTCAAGTTTACTAGATACCAAGGGTCGCTAAGAGCAAGTAATCCAACCATGAAAATGTTGGAAACTGCAATTGAAGGAATTGTTGTATTGTCATTGATGTCAAACCTTAACAGGTAAGACTATTGCTATCTAAGAAAGTACTATATCTATTTGATTGTTGTGAAGGGGATATGCAAGGTTGGTAACAATAGCACCTAAGGAAAGGTTGAGTTATCTTGATACTTCAATGAGTACTTGATTATGTGGCACAATGATAAGATAATGTATTGTTTATCTAAGTAAGAATGAAGACTAAACTGGTAGGCTTAACCGAGCAAAAGTGAAGAAATCTAGTTTAAGCCGAGTGATGTTGGTGTCGACTGAGCTAGTATATGCCGAGTAAATTTAGTGTTGACCAAACATCAGTTAATTGCCAAGGAAGACAGTATTAGCCGAGGAAACAATTTTTGAGGTGACCAAGCTTTCTAATGAAGACCGAGGAGTTGAACACTGTATTGACCGAGCGTTAGTAATTTACATTTGAGGAAGAATTTAGATTTCTAGCTGACATAGTTGAATTCTTGGATTATGTAAAACATGTTGAATTTATTTATTGATTGTACGAAAGTATTTAATGCACTATAAAATGTTTTATTGTAAATCTATTAAGGGATTTGAGATACTTCTATAAGGATAGACGAAGAACATAAAGTTGGAAGGATTCGATGAATCTGACCTAACCCTAAGATCTACGAAGGGGATTAAGCGACAAAAGATGTATTGACCTAATTGAGGAAGTATTAAGGAAACCTAAGCATGAGGTTGAAGTGAGGAGAGGATGCTGGAAGTATTGTTGATGTTATTGACTATCTAAGAAGAAAAGGCCGAAGGAGAAGTGTTGTGATTGCTTGAAGAGATTTTCGAGCAGATCAGTGATGGAGATGGTAAAGGTTCACAGTTAGTAAGTCAACATATGTGTATGGAATTGGATCTGATATTTGCAAAGTGAGTTGTATGTTTTTCAAATCAATACTACTGTTACTTTCTAACCATTGTATCGGTCAAAATCCTTTTAACAGAGGTTGACCTAATAGTCATTTTTATAAATCCTTTGAACAAGGTTGCATTCTAATGAGATGTATGTAAGTCCTATAACAAGGTGTAGTTTTAATAGAGTGGTTTAAACCCTTTAATTGGGTCACACCTAACAGTGTGTTTGTAACAAGTTAGATACTATTGGATAGTGGACTGCACTGTTATATGTTTCTGTTATGCAATAGGTAATGAACGAGTAGCTGTTGGTTGTTGGATCTAATTTGTTGAAGAGTTTTAAAGTTTGTTTTATACATCTGGACCTAAGAACAATTGATTCACCCCCCCTGTCTGTTGTCAATACAAATCTGGAAGAAAGGGCTAGAGAACATCAAACCTATATACTAACCTGCAATGTTTGTAGAAGTCCATATTATCTACCACACACTACCACTAAGGATGTCTTGGCACAGACAATAGGTCGAGCTTTCCCCTTTGGGGGAACAGTAGCAATAGATTTGGCAGTACAAGCATAGCTTCGTCCACTAGTAGCAACATTTTTTTTGGGGACCCATCCTTAACAACCCCAAAAGATGAAACCCTGCCTCCACCATAGTCAAGAAAAGAAGTGTAAGCCTCCAACTTGAGCCAATTAGAAGGCACCATTTGTTGAACACCAGAGAGAGAAGAAGATGGAGGTCCACACCTAGCGCCAAAAGGGAGTTCTGAGACATCGTAGGGGGTAGAAACCTCCATAAAACCCAAGGAAGCATCACCCAGGGTATCCCATAATAGTCCAGCCTATGTAATAGAGAGAAAAAAATCCCCATCCACAACTGCAGGTACAAAAGCTGCAGTGGGCCTGGGCACATTTGAATTGCCCATCGAGTGGGAAACATAGCTGTTGGCAGCATCGACAACATCCATGTTAAACTTATGATAACAAATTATTTTACATGTTATTATCTTTCTAATGTTGGCTGGGTCTACAAATAGGCTTTTAATTTTTTTTAAAATTAAACTCATTTATTAAATTTGTGGGGTTTTTTTGAAACTTGCCCATATAGTGAAATCAACAATTTTTTTTCTTCCAAATGGGCATAAATTTCACTAGAGAGTCAAATCTTTGTCTTCTTATACTCATTGGAAAGATGGTCCCGAGGACTACATAACACCAAAGATTTGGATTCATGAATTTTCCCTTTTAACTAGTTTGTGGAGCCTAGAAGTTAGATAGTTCTTTTTGACGATTTTGGACATAAGTTTTGCATACAGAGTTGGTTTTTAAAATTTGAATAGGTGTTGGAGAGAATTTAGAGTATTTTGAAAAGTGGTGCTATTATTTATTAGTTTGATGAGTATGGAGAGTTGTGTACTTGTTTAGACACTTTTAAGTGTTTGAGATTCAATGTGTGATTATGTGAGCATCTGGACAAGTGAAGAGGTGAAACCTTGAGAGATTTTATGTTTTTATGAGATATTTATGATTTTTTTGATTATAATCAACGACCTAACAAGGGGGCTGACCCTTACACAAACATAGCTTGAAGGTATAAGAAAACAACACATTAGTAGGGGTGTTGGATTTTACAAGTAGATGCCATCAATGAATCACAAACAACACACTACAACTTAAAGGTGTTGGAAGATACAATATAAATTATATATGTTAGCATGACTGTAGAATATGTCCTATGGGGGAGCCTTCTAGCCATTCTGGAGCAGTTGCATCTTGCATTCATGACTGTGTTTGTCATTGATGTCAACATACTAATTTTATTGAAAATTAGCAGAATAGTAGACAGAGTTTGGATTAGCGCACATGACGTATTGAAGATGAGGTTATGCAGAGTTGAGTACATGTATTGCATGATGTCCTGATATCATGGTTAAGAGTATGTACAAAAGTTCAAGTATTTGTGTTAGTTATGAGTAACTTAGTGGAAACTGTATTCTAATACTGTTCCTAAGAAGCGGTTTGTAATAATTACATTATATCTCCTAACAGGGATATAATTTGACCAAATGAAGTTATATAGAGGTTGAAGACATTGCGGAGGTGACTTGGATGAGTCAACATAGTAAGAGGTTGCACATGTGATAATTTACTAAGTTTGTGAGCTGACAATTTTATGTGATTATGGAAATATTATGTAATGTGTAATGTTTTATATTTTTGTAATTGGTTAAGCCTAATTGGGAAACTCAATTATGAAATATTGTGCACGGTATAAATGAAGGATTGTTTTCCTTTATTGTATGTGGAAATGATATTAGAAGTATATGATTCGAAGGTGAAATAGTGATTGATGTATGATGTGAAGTGAGCAGATCTGGTGAAGCATTTGGTGTGGTTTTGGCATAGTCAGAGAGGAGAAGTAAGTTGTTGAGATCAATAATTCTTTGGTATTATTTTGATCGAATAATACAAAGATCAGTTGGACAGTGTGTTCAGTGATCTTTCCCTTGAAGCTGTTTGGATAGTGGGTCCTTTTGTCTTCCTTAAACTCCTAACATAGTTAGAATCTCCTCACAGGGATTCAAAGTATCCTAACAGGGAGTGATGTGTACTGAATGTATTTCATAAGACTCATAACAAAGTCCATCATCTCACAAGGAATTTTCATATTAGTACATCTTTTGTGGGTACCATCCCCACTGGGGTTTTCTCTCTGATCAAGAGGTTCCCTACTTAACAAATCTGGTGTCATTGTACATGATTATCTTTCTATGGTTGTTGTTTATGTTGATTACATGTTTCAGATACAATAAGGTTAATAAATTTTGTTTTTATCAGATAACTGATTCACCCCCCCTCTCAGTTATCTTGGTGGACTTTACTTTATAACAATTGGTATTAGAGCGATAGGTCCTTGATAGAAAAGCTTAATAGCTTAAGCAGATCCATGACAAGTCACTTCAAAAAAGAAAGTCCTAAGCTTAATGGAGTTAACTATGACAACTAGAAAGAGAAGGTGAAGACACATATGCTATGTCTAGGGCCAGGATATTGGTTGATCACAAAGAGTGAGAAATGCATCATTGAAGAAGAAAAGATTGAGGATTGCACTGAGAAAGAAAGAGATCTATTCATGTGTAACATACTTGCTAGAGAAACACTTTTGTCAGCCCTTCCTGAGAATGAATACAGTCAGGTAAAAACTATAAAGACATCTCATGAAATTTGGTTAGCTTTGGAATCTACTTTTGAATGTGATAAACATGCTAAGAGAATTAGATTACATAATTGGATATGTTTATTTCAAGAGGCTAAGATGATGGAAGATGAATCTATTAGAAGCTATGTTGGTAGAATATCATAGATTGTTGCAGGTATCTAAGCTTGTGAGGGAAATAAGAATGAAGATGAAATCATTTGGAAGATATTAAAGACCCTGACCCCAGTATTTAAGTAGACATTGCAGATGATTGAAAATGTCATACCTTGTACTGGAAAATTCACTAGAGAGACTCTTCTTAGAAGATTGAAAGCATCAGAGATAAGTTAGAGACAATCTGGAGATTTGCCTAGGATTGAAACTACATTTAGCGCACTTAATGTTCACCCTACCTTGTCAAGAAGTGCAAGTAACAGTGGAGATCATGCCAGTAGTAGAAAATCTAAAATTGAAGAAGAGAAAAAGATTGAAGAAGGAATTGCCTTACTTGTGAAGAGAGAACCAGAAGGTAAGAAAATCTTTAAATGTTGGACATGTCAAGAATATGGTCATTTTGCATCTAAATGTCCTAAGAGAGTGAAGAAATATAATTTTTTAAAAAAGTCTAGAAGACCTAAAGAATGTTATTATGCTAATGATGAAGAATTTGAAGCTAGTATTGAGAAATTCTTAAGTGAAAGTGATAATGAAAGTGATGACATAGGATTTGTTGCAATAAATGAAGAAAACTCTGAAATAAAAGTCAAAGAATAAAAAGCTTTAGTATCATAGGTTGAAAAGAAAACTGATTGGATCATAGATAGTGGTTGTTCACATCATATGACTGGCAATATGGATAAGTTTATTAAGTTTAACAATTATGATGGAGGAATTGTTAGAGTTGGAAACAATGCACCTTTCCGAATAAAAGGAATATGATCTAGTACTCTTGATGGAAAGACTAACACTGATGATGTTTACTTTGTTGATGGATTGAAACATAATCTTTTAAGTGTTGGACAACTAGTTGACAAGGGATATCAAGTTTGGTTCAGTGAGAAGACTTGTATGATCAAGGACAAGAATGGTAATATGATTGGAACAAGAGCAAGAACCAGAGGTAATGTATTTCAGTTGAATCCTACTGAGATGACATGTTTGATTGCTTAAGTTGATGACAGTTGGTTATGGCACACAATATTTTTTCACATAAACTTTGATAACATTGTAAAAGCAAGTACCACATTTGTGGTAAGAGGTTCGCCTAAAATTGTGAAATCTACTAACATGGTATGCAAGGATTGTGTTATGGAAAAGAAGAAAATAAGTACTTTTCCTAGCAAGAAATTCACCACAACAATAAAATTGGAGATTGTTCATATAGATCTGAGTGGTCCCATAAGAATAAGAAGATTCTATGGTGAAATGCATTTTATGATTCTTGTTGATGATTTTACTAGGATGATGTGGGTAGCATTTCTTAAAGAAAAATCAGAAGCATTTGATAAGTTCAGATTGCTTAAGAACAAAGTTGAGAATGAATCAAGAATGAAGATTAAATGTTTAAGATCTGATAGAGGTGGAGAATTTACTTCAAAAGAATTTAATAATTTTTATGAAGAGAATGACATTAAGAGACAACTTTCAGCCCCTAAAAGACTTGAGCAAAATGTTATTGCTGAAAGAAGAAACAGATCAGTAATTGAGACAGCAAGAGCTATGCTGTTTGAGAGCGATGCATCAAAGACATTTTGGAGAGAAGAAATAAACACAATAGTGTATACAATTAATAAAGTACAAATCAGAGCAAATACAAATAAGAATCCTTATGAATTATGGTTTGGACACGCACCATCAGTAAACTATTTCAGAATCTTTGGAAGCAAGTGCTACATAAAGAGAGATGATGATATTGGTAAGTTTGATTCGAGAAGTGATGAAGGTATGTTTCTTGGTTATTCATTAAAAAACAAAGCTTATAGATGTTTTAATAAAACAACAAAGACTATTGTTGAGAGTGCAAATGTTAAAGTGGATGAGAAGTTCAGAATTTAGGAAAGAATACTTGATTATGATTTAGGTGAAGATGCCTATCCTAAAACTAATGAAGAGAATGTTGAATTGTTTTAAATGAAACTAACAATGATTTGTAGAATGAGATTGGTGAAGAAGAACAAAGAGAAGAACCGAGATCTGAACCCAAAATTGAAGCAAGAGTTGAGACAATAACACCTAATAAGAATTTGATAAGGAATCATCCCGCTGATCAGATTATTGGAAGCAAAGACAAAGGAGTTATGACAAGAAATAAGGTACAAGAAGAATTATGTTTGATTTATCAAATTGAACCTAAGACTACTGATGAAGCTTGTAAAGATAACAATTGGATTCAAGCAATGAAGGAAGAATTAGATCATATTGAAAAGAATAATACTTGGGAATTGGTTCCTAGACCTAAGGACAAAAATGTTATAGGAACTAAATGAGTTTTCAGAAACAAGATGAATGAACAAGGTGAAGTTGTAAGAAACAAAGTAAGATTAGTATGTAAAGGATACTCACAACAAGAAGGTATTGATTATGAAGAAACATTTTCATCTGTTGCAAGAATTGAAGAAGAATATTTTTGGCCTATCCAGCTTATAAGAAATTCAAAGTGTATCAGATGGATGAGAAGTCCACATTTCTAAATGGTGAATTAGAAGAAGTCTACATTGAGCAACCAACCGATTTTTCTTTGACTTAACGAGACATGGTATGTAAACTGAACAAAGTCTTATATGGACTAAAGAAAGCACCTAGAACCTAGTATGCAAGAGTGGATAAATATTTGGCAAAATTGGGATTTTCTAAAGGCACTGCAGACTATATTTTGTATCTGAAAGAAATAGAGAATGATCTATTAATTGTAGTTATTTTTGTCGATGATATAATCTTTGGAGGTGAAGATGAAGCGAGTGATCAATTTTTTGATGAAATGAAGATAATATTTGAGATGAGCATGATTGGAGAAATTAAAATTTTCCTAGGATTACAGATTGTGTAGAATAATGATGATATTTTCTTATCCCAGACTAAGTATCTGAAAGACATATTGTAGAGATTTAGTTTAGAAAATTGTAAGCCAAGTTGATACACCTATGGTAACTGACCATAAGTTATCTAGCACATATGAGACTCCTATAGTTGAACAAAGGAAGTATAGATCTATGATTGGAGGTTTGCAATATCTAACCCACACAAGACCAGATATAACACATGCAGTTGGTATTGTTGTGAGATTTCAAGTTGATCCTAAGGAATCACATTATGCAGCAGTAAAAATAATATTTGGATATTTGAAAGGTACAACTGATTGTGGGTTGTGGTATGATAAATTAAATTATTTTACCCTATGTGCATATACAAATGCGGATTTGGGAGGTAGTGTGGATGAAAAAAAGAGCACAAGTGGTGGAAAATTTTTTCTTGGAGGAAGATTGGTTTCTTGGCTAAGAAAGAAACAAAATTGTATTTCACATAGCCCAACAAAAGTAGAATATGTAACAACATCAAATAAATGTAATTAGATAATATCCAATGAAACAAATGTTGAAGGATACTGGAATTAAGTTCAATGAGCCTATTATCATACACTGTGATAACACAAGTACAATAAGTATGTCTAAGAATCCTATGTTACATTCTAAAACAAAACATATAGAGATCAAGTATCATGTTGTAAGAGAGAAAGTTGTAGAGAAAGAATTCAGACTTGAGTATATCAATACAAAGGAGAATATTGTAGATATATTTACAAAGCCTTTACCTAAAGATACATTTGAGTATTTGAGAGGTATGCTTGGGGTTATGCCCCAGCCTACTTTTGAGTAGTTATGCAAAAAGTTGCATCAGTCTAATGGTATAAAGCACTATCTTTATGGACTGTATGCTGATGCTTCCTCTATGGGGGAGTATCTGTGTTTTTGAGCTGAGTCATGAAGGACTCTTTGGTAAAAAGGTATCTTCAAATAGTGTCTTTGAACATTCGAGCTTGTATTGGATAGACATTGTGATGCTTACTTTGTCATTGATGTCAATGGGGGAGAAGGATACATAAAAAACATCTGATGATTAATGAAGAGGATCTGAAAAGATAAAGAGCATAGCTAAAGAGAAACAACATTGGTGAGAAGGATAATTAAGAACATTTGATGATTGATGAAGATGATTTGATAAGTTAAAGCAAAATAGTAGATTGCACTTTGGTATTCATGGAACTTGGATGTTTTTTCATCTATATTGCCATCAATGCCAATGGAGGAGATTGTTAGCATGAATGTTGAATATTTTCTATGGGGGAGTATTCTAGCAGTTCTGGAGTAGTCACATGTTGCATTCATGACTGTGTTTGTCATTGATGTCAACATACCGATTTTACTAAAAATTAGCAGAGTAGCAGATAGAGTTTGGGTTAACACACATGGCGTATTGCAGATGAGGTTATGCGGAGTTGAGTTCATGTATTGCATGATGTCCTAATATCATGGTTAAGAGCGTGTACAAAAATTCAAGTATTTGTGTTAGTTATGAGTAACTTAGTGGAAACTGTATTCTGACAGTGTTCCTAAGAAGAAATTTGTAATAATCAGATTATATCTCCTAACAGGGATATAATCTGACCAAGAGAAGTTATAAAAAGGTTGAAGACATTGCAGAGGTGACCTGGATGAGTTAGCATAGTCAAAGGTTTCACGTGTGATAATTTATTAAGTTTGTGAGCCGACAGTTTTATGTGATTATGGAAATATTATGTAATGTGTAATGTTTTATATTTTTGTAATTGGTTAAGCCTAATTCATTGACTCATTTATGAAATATTGTGCATGGTATAAAGGAAGGATTATTTTCCTTAATTGTATGTGGAAATGATATTATAAGTATATGATGCGAAGGTGAAACAATGATTGATGTATGATGCGAAGTGAGAAGATCTGGTGAAAAATTTGGCGTGGTTTTGGCATAGTCAGAGAGAAGTAAGTTGCTGAGATCAATAATTCTTTCATATTATTCTAATTGGATAATACAGAGATCAGTTGGACAGTGTGTTCAGTGATTTTTCCCTTGAAGCTGTTTAGACAGTGGGTCCTTCAGTCTTCCTTAAACTTCTAACAGAGTTAAAATCTCCTCACAAGGATTCAAAGCCTCCTAACATGGACTGATATGTATTGAATGTATTTCATAAGACTCCTAATAGATTCCATCCTCTCACAAGGAATTTTTATATTAGTACATCTTTTGTGGGTGCCATCCCCACCTGGGTTTACTCTTTGATCAAGAGGTTCCCTAGTTAACAAATCTGGTGTCATTGTGTATGATTATATTTCTATGGTTTTTGGTTATGTTGATTACATTTTTTAAATACAATAAGGTTACTAAATGTTGTTTTTATTAGATAACTGATTCACCCCCCCTCTCAGTTATCTTGGTGGACTTTACTTTCTAACAAAATAAACAATACACTAGCATAAAGGTTAGTAAGCCTCCTCAAGAGTGGGAGGGAAAATCACTCACCACTTGTGGAGAAGAATGTGAGTTTAAGGAACTCATTTTTCTATGACTCTAGATAGCTATCCGAGCAATACTATCGTTAGGATCCCCACCACAAAGAGGAGTAGCCAATGAAACTCTATTTGGACAAATCTCAACACAAGGTCCAGGGTGCTAAGAAAGCTATCTATTGTTAATTAAAGATTGGAGAAAAGTAGGAGTATTAGTCGAAGAAGGATCATCACAACCAGAGGGGCCCACATCAGTAGGAGCAAGAGTGGTATTCTCATGTACAACCCAATTTACAATAGAAACATCACCCAGATTTGCAACATGAGCTTCATCCTTGTTGTCATCTTGTGAATCTCCATCAAAGGAATAATTAGAACCTGAGAGAATCAAATGTTCATCGCTAGAGGCTTTCCACCAAGTAGCAATACCTTTATGTTGTAGGAGAGAACAATCGATTGCTAAGTGACCAATAGGTGTACATTGGTGACATCAAAAGGGGATGCCCTCATAACCAATTTCTTGGGCCCATGACCTATCCCCCACCATGAGAACCACCATGAGTGCATGGCCTATCCCCCACCATGGAGATATTTATGATTTTATAGCTGATTATCATGATTTTTGTTGGTCTATGTTTTCAAGTTTTTAAAAAAGATTTGGACTCTGATGGTGACTAGTATGCAATCCATCTTTAGTTTTAGGACATGGTTGGACATGGTTTGAGACTTGGAGCCTCATGTGGGTGATAGTTGATGTAGGTACAATATTGGTATTGATCATGGTGTCATGGTTATGTAGGTACACTTTTGTATTGACATGACATAATCATATTTGTGATGAATTTGGTGGTGACTTGGTTTGATGTTAGGAGGTTGTTTCTTATCTCCTATATGCTTGATTAGTTCCTTGACTATGGTACTTAGTTGCAGATATATTTGACAAATGAGATTTGAGATTGATTTGGTGTTTGAGTCATATGGTATATAAGATTATTTGCTTTGATTCCTAGTTTGTAGTTTTCTAACATAATGATGGGTTTGCATGTTTCAACTTTTGGATATATGAGTTATGCTATTGTTTGGTTTGATCACCTATTTAGTTGCAGTGAGATGATTTAGATGTGGACTGCTTATATCCACTAGGTTTGATTTAGTGTTAATGCATAATTTGTTAGTTGCTCTTGTTTGTGGTCATTAGTGCATTGGTATGCTTTCTTTGAGGATAAAGGATAGATGATTAGAGGTACCTGGACAGTCAACTATTGGGACTTGTATTATGTGGTTTTATCACGATGTTATCATACCTTGGTTCTATTTTATTTGTTACACATTTTAAAAAGAGATTTTGATAATGATAAATTTGTGGTGTAGGAATGATTCTTGATGGTTGTATATTCTTGGCTTAAAGATCTTGGTTTTACTTGATGTTATTGACTTTTGAGTTGTATGTGTAGACCTATATTATCTTCATTTAGGATATGATAATCACGATGCCATGTGTGACATACTATCACAATTGATTAGAGTTGTTGGCAGTGATGTGAATTCACCATTTGATGGTGGATGATCTTATTTAGTGTTGTAGATGTTTGGAGGAGTCCTTAGATCCTATTTCTATAGAAGGGTGTTTAACACTTGCAAATTCACTTGTAGGAGATGCTTATCTTCATGATAATTGGTGATTTTGACATCTTGGAGCCATGAAGGACTCATGGAATATTTGATTTAGGTTTTGTTTATGCTTGATAGGTGATGTTGGGTATTGTGTCATGGTTTACTCTTGATACCAACTTAGAGATTTGACATGGTACATTGCTCTTGAGACCATGATATGTTCACTTAGAATTTATGATCTCCTAAGAGGAGAGGGGGGGGGGGGGGGGGGGAGGGGGTGAATCCGTTAAGTCTAGTTATCCTACAGTCCCAAATACTCCCAGATGTATATAAAAAAACTTTCAAATAAATTAATCAGCTCGGTAAAATATCCATTGTGCCTTTCTCTTCATCTACCGATTACTAGTAAATTAAATACTATGTTTACTGATCAATCCAGTTATACTAATGTGTAAAGAAAAATAACAATTCAACACATCCATACACATATAACACTTATATTTTTAACGTGGAAACCCTGTTAGGGGAAAAACCATCTGGGACCGGTAACCCAAAAGAATTCACTCTTCTGAAGTGAGCTCGGTTAAGAGCCAACCCTGTTAAAGGTTACAAAACACAATGTGAGGTGTGACCTGGTTAGAGGATGAATCACTAACAGTTCTCCCTTGACCAAACATTCACTATGGGGTCAACAAGAAAACAATCAACATTCATTGAATGTCATATTGAAATGTAAAGACTGTTAAGTCCCACTTGGTTAAGAGATTTATCTATAGAAATGGTTAAATATATACAATAATGATTTGATTCAAATACAACTTGATTTGCAAATTTTCAGATCTATGCTAAGCTAAAAAATACCTCTGATCAATGATCAATTCAATATCTTTGTTTCCTCTGACTTTGTTCTTCTCGTTAATTGCTTTCTCTGATGCTTGGTGTTGTCTGTAGAATTGCTTGGTTCTATATTCAACCAATTTGATTAGCCTTGCATGAATTCAATCCTTTCACATGAATTCTCCTTCAACAGACTCAATAATGAATCTCTTGTCTCTTTATATATGTATGCACCCTAAAATGGTCGCCTAGACTTTGGGCCCCATTTATTTGATTTATCAATCCTGAATCATTTTGATCAATAATCAATATTTTCAACAATATCAATTTCTTGATCAAATCTTAATTTCGATCATATATTGGATTTTTATCCTATGGGCTAACCATTTATCCTAAGTCTTTATTTAATTAAAAGGAATATTTCCTCCCCTTTCAATTAAATAAAAAAGCCCCACTTTCCTCTTATCCTAAGTTGCACAAATAAAGCATTATTCCTATTTTACAAAAAGGAAAAAAGACACTTTTGTCTCACATGAGGCTCAAAAGTCAACACTTCACTCTCATTGGAGGATGTTTGTGCACATGGATTGCTCCTCTTTCAAGCTCCACCGCTGATTAAGACTTTTTGCCTCTTAATCTCCATGGTCCATTTCTCCTCATTTCTTATAAAAGGAGAGCTCTCTCCTTCATTTGCATCCATATATCCATATTTCATGCTATTGTTATGCTGCAGGTTTTGGAGCTCTCTTTGAAGACACTCAAGCTTTGAAGCCTTGACATTTTTAGTTGCATTTCATAATAGTTTTGTTTTCATGGTTACATTCATGGCATCATATATTAGATTTCCTTTTATGCAATAGACTAGATCTCACATAGCTTAATTAGGGGCTTGGAATCTATTGTACTTCTTTTCATAGTTTAGTTTGCACTTCATTTGATAGATTAGTCTTGCACATTCATACTAGTTGCATTTGCATTTCATTTCCATTTAGATTCTTGGAGATATTGGCATTGTTGCCCTTGTCTTCACTTGAATCTCTCATTGTATGGTTGACTAGCAAGGTCACTTTCTTGTAGCTCTAGCTGAGAGCAAAACCCATAGTCCCTTGCAACTCCATGCATAGAGAGCTATGAGCCGCTTTGTGAGGCCTCATTTTTGAGCAACCTTGCATGCAATGGTTCATAGAAGTGCATATTTTAGTGTGTACAATATAGACATCATAAATCATTTTATTTCCATCCATAGAGTTTACCTCTTAATCTTCACTATTGATTTTTCTGCTTTAACCTTCCTCAATAGTTGTGTTAATAACGCGTTTCATTCTCCTTCATCTGATCATCTTTGAATTTCGTTAGCTGTTTGATCATCATAACAAACATTATCATTTACCTCAGAATCATAAACAATTATCCATCTCATCATCTTTAGTCAGTAGTCATAAGTTCCATTTATTTATTTCACTCGGTCAATACCATAATGCGTTGGTGATAACTAGCTTGGTTAACACTATACTCGGTGTACACTACCCTTGCTCGGTGTATACTAAATTCTTCATTTACCGACCACATAAACTTATTTATTCTTAATTTTTAATCCATAATAGATTCATGTAATAATCAAATTACTAACATAATGTCATAGACTCATCAATAAGTTACCCAATGAATACCATATCCATATCTTTCTCATCCATCTCATCTTTATGTAGATATCACATTCCTTCATCATTATTTCCTTCTTAAGATGTTTGTAACCATCATGATAAGTATAGTCAAAACTAGTTGACATCAATGATAATACATTAACAGATTTAATGTCTTGCATACACATTAGTAGCTCGACGATCATCAATCACCGTGTTTCAAATATCTAATCCATTGTCAAACTCTTCCTCAAGATATTCAATCAGTTGTAGTTCTTCACTTGATTATGTAGTTTGAACTTTGATATTCATCTTGGTTGGTTGTCTTTATATAGAGTACAAGATAATTTTTTTGATTACTTCATGGTGGTGATATGTTGCATTTGGAGTTTGGCATGGATTGATTGGTTACATATACTCATTGATAAATGGAGATAGTTGGTGCTGATTTTTTGTTATGATTATAGATATGTGTTGAGAGGTTTGGTGGTTTCAATAGGAAGGCCAACGAGCTTTACATGGTATGGGATTGAGAGGAGATTGTTCTTGGATGAGTCATGGTGACTTGGATATCTTGGATGAGTATTCTTATTGCCCACTCTTGGCCTACTTAACAGTTTTCTACTTGAGAGGTATTGCCCACTTTTCCTTTCATGTGTATTATGTTTGTGCTTAGCTTTCATAGATATGGATCTTGAGGTATGGATATGTGGTTAGTTCTAGAGGATTATTTTGAGATATAGATAGTATGGTGATCTACTTATGCATATGGTTTGATATAATGAAATTGATTATGAGTATCTTAGGAGATGGTTTTATTGGGTTGATTTTCTTTTTGGGGAACACTTATTATGAGTTTTATTCCTAGAAGGAGAGGTTTACATCCATGCTAACATTGCAAATGATGCATTTATTTGTTTGGTCTTAGAAATTGAATGAGTTTGAGCATTATTATGGGTTTTTATTTGGGGATGTAAGGTGATCATACTTGACACAACATTACTTCATTGAGGTTTTGGTAGGACATGTTATAGTTTTTACAGGCTTTCTCTCTTCATTCTATTGCTTCTTCTATGAGATTCATGATTATATGACTTGGGAAGAGGATGGAATATTGTTAGAGAGTATAATACTATTAGGTTGCATGTGTGGATCATTATGATTTTTTTTTAATACTTAATGATTTGGATACTTATCACACCTTGATATGAACATTGATTGGTAGAATTGATATGAGTTGAGCTTATTTTCAGATTTGGTATTATCTATGTAGTGGGAGTTCCTAGGTATCTATGTTCTTCATTGACGTGTTTGATATAGGGAGCTTGATTGTGGTTTATGGGTTGATATGATGTTGTAGTGAGTTTATTGACATTGTTTATACCTAGGAGGTATATATGGATGGTTGGATGCATTAACATGTTTTGTGGATGCCATTAAAGATCATGTGGGTTTTTTTGTTTCATGATAGTAGTTTGGAGCCTTTATTATGATATTGGGTTTGACGATTGTGTTCGTGGATTGGTGCACCTATTTTTTCCTTTTCTTTCATGGTTGGTATGTTGGAAGTGTTGGCATTAAGCAGAATTGCCACTAGTGACAACACTTATTTGCATTCTCAGTGCAAACCGAGCAGATAGTGCAAACCAAGCAGACAGTGCAAACCGAGCGAACAGTGCAAACCGAGCAGACAGTGCAAACCGAGCGAACAGTGCAAACCGAGCAAGACAATGAAAACCGAGCAACACAGTGCAAACCGAGCAAGATAGTGCAAACCGAGTAGAACAGTGCAAACCAAGCAAGATAGTACAAACCAAGCAGGACAGTGTAAACCGAGTAACATCATGTCTACCGAGTCACCAGTATTTACCGAGTTCAAAACCTACCAAGTGGTCAGTATGAACCGTGCCTTCACTTCTACCGAGTGCATGACGATGCCGAGTAATGCAGTGGACGCCGAGTATCAGAAAGTCACCGAGTTAGTTTGCAGGAACCGTGTAACCATACTTGGGCCGACTTAGTAGCACTTATGTTTATTTGTCAAGTCGACTTTGTAATTGTAATTGTAATTAATTGTTTAGACTTGTATATAAACAATGTTGTAAAAATGTCAAGATATATGTAGTAAGTATGAATGTGAAAAAGAAAGAAAGGCAGAGATAAGCGAATTACAAAGGGCTTCAGCAGTATAAGGAACAACAAAGACAAATTCATCACAGAAGGTGATCAGTACATCAACGAATCTCAATCAACAATCCAGTTGCAAAGCAAGAGATCTACTGTTTCATCCTAACAGGTGAATCAGTACTAAAATCCTTTAACCGGGTAGACTTAACAGTCTTTTGTAAAATCTCTTTACCGAGTGCATACTTCATTGTATGTTTGTAAATCCTTTGACAGGGTGGATTTAGCAATCCTTATTGCTCTTAGCAGGGCAGATCATCAGAAGTGATCAATTGTAAGCCTTAACCGACCAACTTTATTCTGTAGTATTAAAGCTTTGTGGGTTTCATCCCCACCTCAGTTTTACTTTCTTTTTGGAAGGTTTCTGGGTAACCAAATCTATGTGTTATTGTTGTGAATGCTTTTAAGTTTCATGTTTTCTATATGCAAAGGTTAAAGTGAATTACATGTTAATACATCTGTAATTGGAAGAAAATTTGGAGTTACTGATTCACCCCTCCCCTCTCAGTAACTCGGTTAATTCCTGAATATTTCCAACAGGAAGATGTGAGGATTTCTTTCTTGAGATGGTGGTCACCTTGGTTTTACTACATGTATCATAATGGAGCACAAAAGAATGTTGGATATTCATATAGTTACATGTATGAATATGATGATATAATTCATTGATTGACCCTTATGCATTTTATACAACAAGTGAGAGAATGATGGGATAAGGTGTTGTGTACCTTGCATACTGTTATTTTATTATTATGTGCATAGTGGACCTAGCGGAACCTAGATGGACATGTATCACTAGGGGTTAATATTCTTCGGGCCACTTTATGTGTTGTATATAACATTGAAAAATATATTTTATGTGTGATTCACATTTGGGAAACATATTTAATTTAATATTAGTGAAATATTAATGAAGTAAAACTTAGTACCCAAAATCAGATTGGGGTTAATAGTTTTGTGAACTCATGGTTTTAAGTCACATGGTTTTACTTTACCTCTAGGTTGTATTTGTGTGAGCTTGATTCTATATAAGAGATCACATTTTTAGTGGTTAGGATTGGTCGGTTGAGTGGGCTTCCTTTATTGAGTCTTTTTGAGGAGTGCGAGTGCATATGTGATTCATGATATAGGATGTGTGGATTCCATTTGGACACATGGAGGATGCATGAGAGAGAATTAATGTTTCAAAAGTGCTCATTATAACTTTGTAAGTGCTTTGTATTTCTTTATATTTGAATATTGCATGGTGTATGAATGATTTTGGAGGTTGGGTTTTTTCCTTCTCGAGGATTTTCCCAGGGTATATCTTGTGTTATCTTGTGGCTTGTCTATTTGATCTTTGCATGATAATAATTTTAAAGATTGTGTGCATGCTTGTCCCTCATGGGCTATGGAAGATTAGATTAAATGACACTAGGTTTGATGCATTATTTATTAACAAGTTCTAGGTATATTACTTGCAAAGAGCACGAGTTATATAATATTAAAAAATGGACCCAATCAGTCTCTCAGATCAAAAGTTATGGTGTCAAAACCCTGGGTCATCTACATAAAAAATATAAAAATGTGTTGGACCCATAAACAATTGTGAGGGATTACACTTGTTGATAAAGTTATGATTTTTGTTATAAAATCATCAATAATATTTGATAGAAAATGAAATACCTAATTTGGTCATTGGATTTTAATTAGATTATGACAATTTAAAATAATATACTATATTAAACATATGGACTCATCTTGATATTTGGGTATTGAATCTTTAAAATAAGGATTTGGGAACCCACTCTTTGGATGGTTTTACCTCATGGTTTTCTAATTACTATTTTATGATTTCATTTATTGTTTCTCTTATTTATTAGGTTCTTGAGATGTAGGTTAAGTGAGGTTTTCATATAAATTATTAAATTGTTCAAATTTTTCCATATCTATAGTTGGTAATATCCTTGTGAAAGTTTTCTCTATAAGTGTATTGTAACCATGTTGTTAATTGAATAATTTATTAATTTTCTTTGGAGTGTGATATTTTTCTCTTGAAATGGTTTTCCTACATACACTTGTATTATAGTATTTTATTTATTGCATGTGTTATGTATTTCTTCTTTTTATCCTTGTTAAAAATTTGAAATTTGTGTCTCAAGATTTTAACTTTGGAATCCTTTTATGTAAATTACACCCTTTCAAAAAAACCCTCAAGAATTTGGAGATGATGCAAAATAGTTTTTTGAGATTTTATTTAAATAAAATAAATTTATTTGATTAATTGTAATATTATTTTTAATATTTTATTTCTTATTAATAAGTATTAGTTTCTCATTTCACACAACTTGAGCCAAAAAATGTTAATTTAATTATCTTTAAAAAATAGATGATAAACATTGACATCTAGGACATAATTTTTTTAATATTGTATATGTTTGATACTAATTTTTTATTTTAGATTTATTATAATATATCTACATTTTTCAATATTAATTTAGTCCTTTAATATATCCAAATTAATTAAAGTGGAAAAATCAACGATGGAGATTAAGAGGCAAAATCTATGGCTGAGAACAAAATGGTGTATAATGTCTATTTAAGGAGACAAGAGATTCAAAATGAGTTAATGCGCGTGAGAAGTAGATTGCATTCATGCGAAGTTGGTCAAACATGTTGCAGTAAGAATCAAATAATTCTGCAGACTACACTGAGCATTAGAGAAAGGAGATAACCGAGTAGAACAATGTTGGAGGACAAAAACAATTGAAGAGATTATGATGACCAAAGGTATTATGAGCTTAGCATAGATCTGAAAATCTACAAAGGAAGTTGTATTTGAATCAGATCATTTACTGTTGCATTCTAACCATTGCTACAGACAAATATCTTAACCGAGTGAGACTTAACAATCTTTATTTATTTCATTATGACATTCAATGAATGTTGATTATTTTCTTGTTGATCCCAAGTGAATGTTTGGTCACAAAGAACTGTTAGTGATAAATCCTCTAAGAAGGTCACACCTTAGAGTGAGTTTTGTAACCTTTAACAAGGTTGGCTCTTAACCGAGCTCACTTCAAAAGAGTGAAATTATTTTGGGTATCAGTCCTAGGTGGTTTTTCACCTCACAGGGTTTCCACGTTAAAAATCAAGTGTTATATGTGTATGAATTTGATGATTTGTTATTTTATTTTACACATTACAATTATTGGTTTGATCGGTATATATACTAGTTAATTTTACTGGTAATCGGTTAATGAGCAAAAAGGTATAGACAAGTTTTTATCGAGCTGTTTAATTTATTTATTGAAGTTGGTTTTATACATCTGAGAGTATTTGGGACTGTAGGATAACTGGACTTAACTGATTCACCCCCCCATGTCAGTTATCTAATAATTGGTATCAGAGCTAGAGTACTTGAAGGAAGAAGTTTGAAGGACTTAAGTTAAAGATCACAAGATGTATAAGAGAGAGGTGTCAAAGTTGAACAAAGATAATTTATCAACATGGAAAAGCATGATGAAGCTATATTTATCAGGGATTGAAGATTCTACACTTTACTATTTGGAAAATGAGTTTATAACTTCCACTGCCCCCTTGACTGTCACACAGATGAAAGAAAGACAAGAACATAATGCTATGATGATTGAGATTGCTTCTTCCCTAATAGGTGATAAATTTGAAGATATTAAGACCTGTACAACTGCAAAATAGATGTGGGACAAGCTGTCACTAGTTTATGGAGGAGATGTGAATGTGCTCAGGAAAAAAGTAGAAAGCTTAAGAGGAAAGTTTGATGATATGAAGATGAAAGAAGGTGAAAACACTACTCAGTACAACAACCGAATCAAGGAAGTGGTGAATGCTATCTGAGGAGCAGGTGGAACTATTGAAGAAGAAACTGTGGTAAGTAAAATTCTAAGAACACTATTTCCCACCCATGCTATTAGAGTATCAACAATACATGAAATGAGAGAATTTCCTGGTAATGATATTTATCTTGACAGTCTAATCGGTAGATATATTGCATTTGAGCATAATAACTATGATAACAATATTTTACCTATGGTAGAATATGCATTTATGTCATCTCAATATTGGAAGATCAAGTAGTAGACATAATATAAGAAATGAAAGTGATAGTGAAGCTAAAGAAGATGAGCTTGATGAACTTGAAGCATTAATGGATAGAAGGTTACCGAAAGGCAAAGGAAGATATAGAGGTAAGCTACCCTTGGTATGTTTTAAATGCAAAGAGATCAATCACATTATTGTAAGATGTCTTGACAAGAAAGATGATGAAAGAATAAGTGAAAGATCAAATGAAAGGAAGAATGACAAAAGAGATTACCAATATTACAGAAGTAACCAACAGAGAGGTAATATAGACAATCGAGACTACAAAGATAAAGGTAAGAAGGCATGCTACCTAGTTGAAGATGAAGATGATGACATCGAGACCGAAATTGATGAAGACATACAAGTGGTATTTGTTGCATTGAAGGAAGATTTTGAAGAAGAAGAAAGGTATGTTGAAAAATAACTTATATATAAAGTTAGCAAAAATGATACTTGGATTATCGATAGTGGCTGCACACATCATTTGATTGGTGATGAAGAAAAAATTGAATATCTTGAACATTATAATGGTGGATCTATGAAAATAGGAAATGATACACCTTGTCAAATAAAAGGTAAAGGAACTATAATGATGAACAATAAGATCAGATGTGAAAAATGAATATTGGGTGAAAGGACTTAACTATAATCTATTCAGTGTAGCATAACTGAATAACACAGGTCACGAAGTTGTATTTAAAAAAAGAAAGGTGAAAATCTATGATGAGGCTGGAAAACTGATCGGTACTGGTGAACAATCAAAAGGTAACTTATTCTATTTGGATAATGATGACACTTCTTGTTTGTTGGTTAAAAATGAAGATGTATGGTCATGGCACAAGAGGTTATGTCATGTGAACTTTGACAACATGGTTAAGATCAGTAAGAAAAGGAAAGTTAGAGGATTACCGAGTATATCCAAACCTAACCATGTAATGTGCAAACAATGTCAGATGGGTAAAATGTCAAAATCTAGTTTCAAGAACAAACAAATTACTCATCTAATGCTATTCTTGAGTTAGTTCATATTGACTTATGTGGTCCAATGAGAACTCAAATCTATTATGGAGATAGATATTTTATCTTATTTGTTGATGATTTCTCTAGGATGATGACTGTCACGTTCTTAAAAGAAAAATTAGAAGCTTTCAAAATGTTTAAGTGGTACAAAGAAAAAGTGGAAAAGAATGTGGTAAGCAACTGAAATGCTTGAGGTAAGATAGAGGTGGTGAATTCATTTAAGATGAGTTTACTAATTTTTGTAATGAGCATGGAATAAAGAGACATGTATCTGCACCGAGGACAGTCCAACATAATGGGATTGTTGAAAGAAGGAATAGATCAATTGTTGATTGTGCTAGAACACTGATGATTGAAAAGGATGTTGAACAAATATATTGGAAAGAAGTTGTTAGTATTGATGTTTACACACTGAACCAAGTACAACTAAATAAATAATCAAATAAGACACCTTATGAGCTATGGTATGGTTACACATCTAATGTGAGTTATTTCAAAATATTTGGAAGTAGATGTTACATTCTGAAAGATGATAGAAAAAGAAAATTTGATTCAAAAGGTGACGAGGGCATATTTCTAGGTTATTCTACTAAAAGTAAGGGCTATAAATATTTGAACAAGGATACTAACAAGATAAATGAAAGGCAAATGCGAGATTTGATGAGTTTGCAGAAAATAATGATGAAGAAACCAAGAAATAACCAAAAGACTATGGTAGATTTGTTTATATTGAAAATCCTGAAACTCTACATCAGCAACATCCTGCTGTCACTAAGTAATAAAATATTGCTACTGAGAAACGACCCACAGACATAGCAACAACAAATAGTTACTGAAGAGAATGATGGTCATGCACCGAGTGGAGAGCACATTGAAGAATCTAGATCTAAAACTATACTTGCAAAGTATGTGAGAAGACACCATCCAAAAGATCGGATAATTGGAGACAAAGGAGTAGGAATGCTGAGTAGAAGTAAGTTAAGGATTAACACATGTTTAGTTTGTGAATTTGAGCCTAAAATTGTTAAATATGCATTGGAAAATGATGATTGGATTAAGGCAATGAATGAAGAAATTGAGAAAATCCAAAAAAATAAGACATGAACATTGGTACTGAGACCTAAAGACAAAAATGTGATTGGCAAAAAATTGATATTCAGAAATAAATTGAATGAGAATAAAGATGTAACAAGGAACAAAGCAAGACTAGTTTGCAAAGGTTATGCACAAGAAGAGGGAATTGACTATGTAGAAACTTTTGCACTTGCTGCTAGACTTGAAGGAGTAAGAATAATACTTGCATATGTTGCTTATAAAGGATTTAAGGTATATCAGATAGATGTGAAATCTTCATTTCTGAATGGGATACTTGAAGAAGAGGTATATATTGAACAACTTGAAGGTTTTGTTGATCCTAATAAGAAGAACATGATATGTAAGTTGCACAAGGCATTATATGGATTGAAGCAAGCACTAAAAGTGTAGTATGAAAGACTGCATTCCTATCTCATAAGAATTGGATTTGTTAGAACAAGTGATAAAAATAATTTGTATTTGAAAAGTGAAACTGATGGTAAGATTCTTATTGATGAAATTTTTGTTGATGATATAATATTTGGAGGTCATGATACTCTATGTAAGTCTTTTACTGATGAAATGAGGAAAGAGTTTGAAATGTTGATGTTTGGAGAGATCAAATTCTTTCTTGGTTTGTAAATACAACAAATGAAGGAAGGCATCTATATCACACAAATAAGGTACATCAAAGAAGTCTTGAAGACATTCGATATGGAAGATTCAAAACTAGTTGGTACACCTATGGTAATCAGATGCAAGATGACCAAGGATGATAAGTCAACATAGATAAATCAAACCTTATATAGATCAATGATTGAAAAGTTGATGTATGTTGTGCATAGTAGACCAAATATTGCACATGCTGTTGGAATTGTGGCTATATTTATTGCTAATCCTAAAGAGTCACACATGATTGTTGTGAAAAGAATTTTGAGATATTTGAAGAACATTGAAAATTATGGATCATGGTATAAGAAAGAAGGCAATTTTGAACTAAGAGTTTACACTGATGCTGATTGGGCTGGAGATAGTTGTAGGATTTGAGCAATACAAATCCACAAAACCCGAAGATCACTTGCATACAAAAACTTGCTACTGGACATCTTGGAGACAAGAAGAGGGCAATGGTTTGACTCAAAAAATGAAGAAGAAAATATCCTCAATTAATGAATAAATTAAATGTACAATGGATCATCCTTATAAAGGAGATCAAAAGCCTTGAAAGGCAAACCCTAGTGCATATAATAATTAGTTAAATTATTATAGGACTAATGCATGCAAGTTTATATTTAAAACAACTAGTGCATGAGTTTAAAACAACTCGTGCATGTGTGTTTAAATATAAACAACTAAAGAAAAAGAGTTGACATCTTAAGAAGGGAGTAAAGTTAATTAATAAAATTAATACTTTACTCTAACACCCCCCTTAAGGTGAGCAACAATGCAACTACAAATAATGCAAGAAGAAAGCAAAGGAAACTACAGTGCTGAAAGCATAAAAATGGGTCCCGACAACATGGCCTGATGAGGTACCCATGTACAAAGGAAAGTCTCTATAAAGCGGAGAAATAGAGAAAACCACATGGAAAAAATTCTACTCCAAAAAGAGACAAAGACTAATCTGAAGGACTAAAGAAGCCTCCAAAACTAGGAATGTTCCAGAAAATAGGAACAAGAATGAACATGTAGAACATCACTGAAGCAAAAAGATCCGAACTCTTTCAAAAGGTAACTGCTAATCTGAAGATCCTCCACAGAAATATGACCAGGTAGAGAAGACTATAATCTGCATGAGTGCACTCAAATGACACTACTCGAATCAGGAGGCAAACAAAGGAAAACACCTAAACTCGAAGATACAGATGGCATAAACACCAAAACCTGAAGAGCTGATCAATCAAAGATGGAAGAGTGCCTCTAAAAATAGGAAAGAAAAAGTGTCTATATGGTAAATGATCCATCTCATTGAAATGCATAGGTACCCAGCCATTGCATCCGCTTAGTACATAGGAACAAATACTGAATACATAGCTCACACTATTGAACCAAGGAAGTAGAAGAATGATAAGTAGAAACCCCCCATAATGCTAACAAGAGAGAGGTGATAGGTACACTAAAAATAGTGCCAATAAGAACTACATCGTGAAGAACCAGGAACATCAAAGGTGCATAGAAAGCACAAGCACAAATAAAGATACCCTAAGGCTAATGTCATGGAAGGAACACTCACTTGACAAAGGTAGATGGAAAGCAAAGGCAAACATCAAATCCCCCCATGACACTTTATAATGGAGTGTGAGTACAAATAGCACAAACATGTTCAAGATTCCAAGCATGCAAGAAAATGACACTTTATCTCAGTGCATGTGCATAAAAGATTGCTACAAAAGTGAAGTATACACTGCTCAAATAAGAGAGAAGGCTGCTAAAACAAAAGAAAAGACTAAGAAGAGTCATCCCCTAAAGGGAAGAGATCCTAGGACCTGTAACATCCAAGATATCCACCAGAGTGCAAAAATGCAAAAAACTAAATAAAATATACCTAGAGTAGATTCTGGAAAAAAGACTCATAGAACTAGAAAGCTCTTAGAACAAGCTTTCCAAAGATATCTCTCTTTCTCAAAATGGAGTCCGGATGTGCAATATAGAGAAAAATTGAACATTTGGATTTGACAGTTAAAACCACCATCAAAAAAGAAAAATAAAAAATACAAACCTCCAAATGTAGATAGAGCTCGGAACCAGCTTTCCGATGATATCTTGTTTGCCCAATTTTGACATCGTATGCTCAAGTTATGAGCAAAATACCAACTGTTGCGTTGGAGGGCCCAAATGGTGTCTAAATGTGCTGACGTCAGCACTTCACGGGCTTAAAATTGATAGCCAAATGATCGTCACAACATGCAAGCCCCCTAGGGCTAAAATTCTGGGTCCCTGGTCGCCATATGACCAGGGGCTAAAACTGCAATTGTTGGCTTAAATTTGACGACCAAATGGCCGTCGCCGTATAAAATGGGAATTTTTTTTTTCAAAATCGCATGTGCGCTAGGCATTTTCGGATTTTGCCTCGATTTGCATGCTAATTTTTTTAATTTTAATTTACATGCTGGAGAACAATTTTTTCTTGATTTGCATGTCAAATACAGAGAATTTTGCCTCGGGAAATGTGTTAGTCAGTACAAATGTTGTCTTGAAAAGCATGTCAAGCTATCTAGTACAAAAAAAATGCCTCAAAATGTAAAGTTGTCCAAATTGGACGTGCCTTATATCAAAATAGGGGTTTTTGGGCACTGCGAGCTCAACAGTGAGGTCCGTTTGAGCTCAAAGTGCACCAAAATTTAGAGACACCCTAATTTTAATAAAAAACAAAAAAAAAGGCCCTAATCTGAATCCTTCAAATGCGAACAAGCTGTAGCAGATTAGGCTCTAATACCATGTAGGATTTGAGCAATACAAATTCACAAAACCCGAAGATCACCTGCATACAAAAACTTGCTACTGGACATCTTGGAGACAAGAAGAGGGCAATGGTTTGACTCAAAAAATGAAGAAGAAAATATCCTTAATTAATGAATAAATTAAATGTACAATGGATCATCCTTATAAAGGAGATCAAAAGCCTTGAAAGGTAAACCCTAGTGCATGTAATAATTAGTTAAATTATTACAAGACTAATGCATGTAAGTTTATATTTAAAACAACTAGTGCATGAGTTTAAAACAACTCATGCATGTGTGTTTAAATATAAACAACTAAAGCAAAAGAGTTGACATCTTAAGAAGGGAGTAAAGTTAATAAAATTAATACTTTACTCTAACAATATTGATGATAGAAAAAATACTATAGGTGGAGCATTCTTTTTGGGTGAAAGATTAATAACATGGATAAGTAAGAAACAAGGATGCATTTATCAGTCCACTACTAAAGCTAAATATGTAGCTGCTGCTGCTTATTGTTCAAATATTGCATGGATAAAGAAATTGTTGGAAGGTATGAATGAAGAGATCATTGATACAGTGATAATTTATTGTGATAATACAAGTGCTATTAGCATTTCAAAGAATCCAATGATGCATGCAAAGACAAAGCACATATCTATTAAGTATCACTATTTGAGGGAGAAAGTTCAAGAAAAACAAGTCAAATTGGAATATGTGAAATCACAAGAGCAACTTGCTGATATATTCACAAAACCATTATTGAAGGATACATTTGAATACTTGAGAAGTAGACTAGGGGTCTATCCCCTATCTAACATTCACTAAGGTGATATGGGGTTGCATCAACCTGTACTTTATCAGAAGATCTAATGATGTTGATGTATGATGTTCACACTTTGGTATTCCTGAGGTTGTGAAGAAGAAGAAGAAAATGATGGAAGACATTGCATATTTGTACATGAAAGGTACAAGAATCTAAACTGAACAACCAAGATACTGATTTGGCTACTGAAGAGCTGATTACTTTTGGCATTGCTGTCAAAGGGAGAAAAGATTAGATGAAATATTCAGAAAGGGAGAGATGGTTACATGATAAAATAGAAAGATGATCATGAAATATCAGTTAGAAATGAAGCTAATCGAAAGGGAGAGTCTATACATTGATGCTGTGTAGTGATTAAACATATTAAATGCATTACTAAGTCACAACATATAAGACAAAGTTGTAGACACTTAAGATGTCTGGTATTCTATGACATATTTCATATTGTGCTTGTGTTGACATCAATGTCAAAGGGAGAGATTGACAGACTACAACTGATTAACTACTTGGAGAGCAGAATGTGAAGATGATCACCGAGCTGCAAAGGTATATGTGAGACATTAGATCAATTATTCTATTATCATTGATGTCAGCTAGTTTTGATTGTACTTATCAAGATAGTTGCAAGCATCTGAAGAAGGTAATAATGGTGAAGGAATGAGATATTAACATGAAGATGAGATGTATGAGCAAGATATGAGTATAGTATTCATTGGGTAAATTATTCACGAGTCTATGACATTATGATAGTGATTTGATTGTATTACATGATTCTGTTAAGAATTGAAGATAAATAATGTACAAGTTTATGTGGTCGGTAAATGAAGAACTTAGTATACACCGAGTTGATACAGTGTACACCTAGTGAATGTAGTGTATACGGAGTACAATATTAACTGAGTAAGAAGTCATTGACACATCATGGTATTGACTGAGTGAAAGAAATAATATGGAACATGTGATTGCCGACTAAAGATGATGAGATGGACAAATATGGATGATTTCGAGGTTAAAGATAAAGTTTTTTATGAAGATCTATGAATGAAATAATTCAAGGATGATCAGATGATGAAGAATGAAATGTGTTTAAGGCACAAGTTCCGAGGAAGGTTAAAGCAGAAAAATCAATGATGGAGATTAAGAGGTAGAATCTATAGCCGAGAACAAAATGATTTATCATGTCTATTTAAGGAGACAAGAGATTGAGAATGAGTTAATGCGTGTGAGAAGTAGATTGCATTCATGCAAAGATGATCAAACAGGTTGAAGTAAGCATCAAACAATTCTTTAGACTACAACGAGCGTCAGAGAAAGGAGATAACCGAGAAGAATAGAGTTGTAGGATAAAAAGGAAATTGAAGAGATTATGATGGCCAGAGGTATTATGAGCTTAGCATAGATCTGAAAATCTGCAAAAGAAGTTGTATTTGAATTAGATCATTTACTATTGCATTCTAACCATTGCTACAAACAAATCTCTTAACCGAGTGGGACTTAACGATCTTTATTTATTTCATTATGACATTCAATGAATCTTGATTGTTTTCTTGTTGACCCCAAGTGAATGTTTGGTCACAGAGAACTATTGGTGATAAATCCTCTAAGAAGGTCACACCTTAGAGTGTGTTTTGTAACCTTTAATAGGGTTGGCTCTTAATCGAGCTCACTTCAGAAGAGTGAAATTATTTTGGATATCGGTCTCATGTGGTTTTTCCCCTAACAGGTTTTCCACGTTAAAAATCAAGTGTTATATGTCTATGCATGTGATGATTTGTTATTTTAATTTATACATTACAATTACTAGTTTGATCGGTATATATACTAGTTAATTTTATTGGTAATCGGTTAATGAACAGAAAGGCACATACAAGTTTTTACTGAGCTGTTTAATTTATTTATTGAAGTTGTTTTTATACATCTGAGAGTATTTGGGACTATAGGATATTTGGACTTAATTGATTCACCCTCCTCTTAGTTATCTAACAATATCCACATTTTTCAATATTACTTTAGTCCTTCAATATATCCAAATTAATTTTTATCTTGATGATAAAGGGCATTGATATGGATGGTAGTAATAATTTTTCAACATGTTTGTAGTTTTCCCAATTTTCTATATTTTAAACATAAACCTTTATATTTTATAAAAAATATGTTTACCATAAAATAGATTACACATATAATTTTTTTTTTCAAATATACTTTAAAAAAATTCACTTCAATAGCTTTAATCATGTAAAATCTCATGTCATGGAAACTTCATTTAATTGTTAAATTTTTTACCTCTTAAACAAAATTTTATCATTCATATAGGGTTGAAAAAACCTAAGGAAAACATAATTAGGCTTGAATGAAGGTCTTTAGTTGAAGTTCCTTAATTCAAAATTCCCTTGCCATGTATTTTTAGTTTAAAACATCAATAAAATATTGTAAATGACCTTTGACTAATCCTAGTTGACCTTCAATCGAAGGTATATATAATCAAACTTGGTTAACACATGGAAGTATGTATAACTTTAATGAATGCTCTTTATTTTAATCATTTCAATGAATTTTTCCTGGTAGAACTTATTTTTTGAAATGGTCAAGAAGTGGGATGTGGTTTTGTTTTTCCATCTAAAGGGGTCCAAGAATGTGTACCTATATCACTAGGTCCTTAATGAAATATAAACAAAGGGAGAGACAAGTAGGAAGGACCATAAGTGAAGATAGATATCATGATATTTAGAAATAAAATTCTCATTAGGTATATTTTATAAAATGAAGATATAGTGTTTGTGTTGAGGTGATTTACTTAACCAATTCACATATTCATAGTAGTGACTTAAAAAAGAATAATTATCACTTTATGTCTCAAGTCATAATATTAAGATATATGTCGCAGTCTTATACAATCCTATGTAACACATTGGTCAATGTAACTAAGGAGTTCTCTTTGAATTCTAATTCATTACACATAATATACATTTGATATTTTTTGATATAAATAACATTATTCTCTCATATCTGTTTTCTTTTGTGCTTTCATTGAAGCTTCTAGATTTTGGACGACTACATCTTCAACCAAATATTGCATGGTATAAAGCATTATATACCAACACTTACACAGTATCAAAGTTCACAGAATTGCTTCTTATTAGTTTTATTTGATAGATCTAGGTTGCAAATCATGGTAGACCTTAAAATTTTAGTATTCTATTCTCTTGCAACATATGATGACTTAGAGAATTAAAAAATGATAGGAATACTTAATTTTAGGATCTTCCTCTTTATGACTTTGCATTGCAAGTTCATATTACATGGTGAAAATATGAGCTCACCATTAAATTTGTGGTATCCAAGAAAGTTATTTAGTAGTTTTATCCAAATTGAACATGTGAGACTAGATCTACAAGGGTTTGGAGGTGGGAGGTGGTTTCTAGATCTGGAAGTAGCTTTAATTTTGGAGTATTTTGATTTAATTTTGACTCTTTGATCATGTAAATAGTTCCCGAGAACTTAAAGATCAACTATCAATTTGTTAAATTAAGACTTGGTCCATCAAAGGAAATTTTCTCTTCCTTGGTCATATGGATCTATTGCTAGAATCTCACAAAGTATACAACATTGACATCATCATGCACAAAGTTTTCATAGATATATTATAATTGACCTTTTTAAAAATTATAATTTTCTTTTATTTTAGATATTAAATTAAAAAAATATGTGAAATATTTTCATAGGTCATATCTATTGTCATAGGATGTAGTTGTGATTATGTAGGATACCAAGAAGCACCATTCGGCATCACAATCTCTTACAACCTAATAAAACCACAAAAGATCGAAAAAATAAAAACTTTTTGAACAACACCAAATCAATAATCTACCCAAATGATTTTGTGCCAAAAACTAATAATTTTCTAGCACCTATGATAATTTAGTTTGTACGAAGATAGTAATTAAATTATAAAGAGTGGTTTTGAGCACTGGGTGAATAATGTTTGAGTAATTAGGAATTTATCTAATTGTTTAATTAGGTTAATCTCAATATCATATTCCTCCGTGGATCAATTATCTCTCAAGGTTGCATAACATTGATCATGGTTTCTATCTTTATATGTCATAGGTGTTTTTCTTGAAGGTGATTCACGGTCTTGTGGGGCTGAACAAATACCTTCAACATATAACCCACCAATAAAGAGTATATTCTATTTCTAGAATGCATATGTCAAAATGACACTACAAACTCCTCGCCCATTAGGTCACCCTCTCAAATGCATTTCTTAGTTTTATAGTTTAACTTCAAAGACTTGTATCTTAGTCATTTTAGCTCCTTTCTACAAGAAACTATTGTGAGCTTTATAATAGTATAGATGATTATTTTTTAATAAATTATAGATTCTCATAAGTGTTGTTGAGTAGGTGGTGTAGGAGCACCTAAGCACAAAGGAATACCATGAGGCTAAAAGAGGATAGAATTCATATCATGAATTTTATGGACTTTTAAATGTATCATGAGTCTATTTGAATTATATGTAAGGCTATGTGAAGCCATTTGTATGACATTGTTAATATTGTCTTATTAAGGTCCTAGTTGAGTCAAGAAGGTCAAAATATGAAAGAATGCCTAATAAAGGCTAAAATTGATGTAAAATGTCTATTAAGTCCATTTTAGGGTGATTCAAGTGTCCAAGAAAATAATTGTTAAGTTTGGAGTTAAACTTGTAAAAGTTGTAATACAAAAATGCAAATAAAAGAATGTCAAGAAAATGCATAATGATTAAAAGAATGTAAGGAGATGGTTTACAAGGTGGTTGGGAAGTTGTAAACCACCACAACCACTATAAAATAATTGCAATAGTCATTCCAAATCAATGAGAAGAAGGAAACATTTTGGAGTAATTTTGAGGTTTTCTAATATAGATATTTTGATTGGTTTTTCTATTTTTATGTTGTTTCTAGGCCTTGTACGACCATGTACAACTTGGAAACCATGTATATTCTATACATTTTGATAGTGTAATGAATAAAATTCCCTCTTCTTTTGGTTTGGATTAATTTAATTTAGTTTGGAGTAAGTTATGAGCATTTTGGTGAAAATGGGTATTTGCATATTTGAGATTCCCTGACTACAGTCAGATTGAAACATTTGGTATAGACATATTTTGGAGAATCAGGACCTCTAATAATATTCACTGGAAATATATGTGAATTATATTTCATTTCCTTTTGGTTTGAGTTGTTTTTATGTAGATTTGTTAAAGTTATGATCATGTTAGTGAAGAATGGTTTTAAACAGTCTTCAATGGAATGACAGTCAATGATTTCTATTTATCCCATGATTTACACAATGAAAAAATCTGTATCTTACATTTTTGCAAACTAGATTCAGAGAGGGTTAATATGGTTTTAGTTTAATTTCAAATGAATGTGTATTCTGAAAGTTATATGATTCCCTAGGCGGATTGGGAAAATAAAGTTTATGTTTTATGACAGTAAAATGGGTCTCAGTGCATAGATCATATATTTTGATTGAAAGGTTGGATTTGGATAATTGTTGGATATGTTGTACAAAACCTAATTACAAAAAACTTCACCAAAGGAAATTTCAAAGTAATGTGTTTCTAGAAAGTTATGAGGTATAGAGTACGAGTCTATAAATATGAAACAATTATTTGTGAAAATGGAATCAAAGCAATGAATATTGTGTTGATGTTGGATGTTGTTATATGCCTCTCATATATTTTAAAAGTGATGCTCATATGGTTGGATAAATATGATCCTATATGGTTGATTGGGTTTATAGAATTCTTTTCATCAAATTGGTATCAGAGCTTGAAGATCTTGAGTGTGTGGGTAGAGTGCCAAGGGAGGCAATCCACACCAGGACCTTGGAGATTTGGTATTTGTTTTGTTGACACATTTTTGGTTGCAGGTGCTTATCCATCTTGCTGCATATGAAGGTTGTGTTGTGTGTATAGACACTAAAATTTTGTCAAGGGCCAAGAGAAGGTCCATGGCCAAGGAGTGGTCCATTTGATTTCCAAGAAAATAGGGAGAGAGGCAAAGAGGGGGACTCCTAGGTGAGGCATATGGGAGAGTTGTTTGTGGTGAGTTTGAAGAAGCAATGGTAAAAGTGAATCTCTGATTGATAAGGTACCGTGAAGTTGCATCCATTAATGCTCCACTGATAGGAGTATTTGAGAATATGATTTTGAGGACAATCCTGTGTCCTTAAAGGCAAAGATGATTGTGATGAAGGCATGAAGAGGCAAAGGTAAAGGTAAATATTTTTGGTCTAATTTTATTGCAGGTTATTGGTTCCATGTTTCAAAGGGACTTGGAAACTTTTCAAGGTTGGGAGTATGGTGCAGGAGCACCTAAGCACAAAGGAATACCATGAGGCTAAAAGAGTATAGAATTCATATCATGAATTTTATGGTCTTTTAAATGTATCATGAATCTATTTGAATTATATGTAAGGCTATGTGAAGCCATTTATATGACATTGTTAATATTGTCTTATTAAGGTCCTAGTTGAGTTAAGAAGGTCAAAATATGAAAGAATGCCTAATAAAGGATAAAATTGATGTAAAATGTCTATTAAGTCCATTTTAGGGTGATTCAAGTGTCCAAGAAAATAATTGTTAAGTTTGGAGTTAAACTTGTAAAAGTTGTAATGCAAAAATGCAAATACAAGAATGTCAAGAAAATGCGTAATGATTAAAAGAATGTAAGGAGATGGTTGAAAAGGTGGTTGGGAAGTTGTAAAACACCACAACCACTATAAAAGAATTGTAATAGTCGTTCCAAATCAATATGAGAAGAAGGAAACATTTTGGAGTAATTTTGAGGTTTTCTAATATAGATATTTTGGTTGGCTTTTCTATTTTTATGTTGTTTCTAGGACTTTTACAACCATGTAAAACCTGGAAACCATGTATATTATGTACATTTTGATAGTGTAATGAATAAAATTCCTTCTTCTTTTGGTTTGGATTAATTTCATTTAGTTTAGAGTAATTTATAAGCATTTTGGTGAAAGTGGGTATTTGCAGATTTGAGATTCCCTGACTACAGTTAGATTGAAATGTTTGGTATGGATAGATTTTGGAGAATCAGGACCTCTAATAATATTTATTGGAAATATATGTGAATTAGATTTTATTTGCTTTTTTTTTGAGTTGTTTTTATGTAGATTTGTTAAAGTTATGATCATTTTAGTGAAGAATGGTTTTAAACAGTCTTCAATGGAGTGCCAGTCAATGACATCTGTTTATCTCATGATTTACACAATGGAAAATTTTTTATCTTACATTTTTGGAAACTAGATTCAGAGAGGGTTAATATGGTTTTGGTGTAATCTCAAATGAATGTGTATTCTTAAAGTTATATAATTCCCTAGGTAGATTGGGAAAATAAAGTTTCTATTTTATGACAGTAAAATGGGTCTTGGTGTAGAGATCATATCTTTTGATTGAAATGTTTGATTTTGGATAATTTTTGGATATGTTGGACAAATCCTAATTACAAACAACTTCACCAAAGGAAATTTCAAAATAATGTGTTTCTGGAAAGTTATGAGGTATAGAGTACGGGTCTGTAAATATGAAATAATTATTTGTGAAAATAGAATCAAAGCAATGAATATTGTGTTGATGTTGGATGATGGAATATGCCTCTCATATATTTTAAAAGTGATGCTAATATGGTTAGATCAATATGATCCTATATGGTTGATTGGGTTTGTAGAATGCTCTGCATCAATAGGTTTTCATTTTGAAAATTTTGAGGCTTTATTCAAGATCTTAGGATAACCTTTTTTGATGCACAATTTTTTAAAGATTATAAAATTTTATTATACTTTAAAATGGTATGATAAAATTAGTCATATTTTATAGAAAAAAATTCATTTATGTGGGCATGAAATTTGGCATATACACACATTAAGATTAAGTCCACTTTATTATTTTTGAAAAGTGATCCACCTATTAATTGATCTAATATAATGTGCCAAGAAGATATATTGTTGGATGGATATTTAATTGATTAATTTGGTTGATAATGTTGAATCTTTGTTAGTAGTAATCATATCTACTAATTTATGAAAAATTAAATGAAATTTTTTTGGGAAGAAAATGCACAAAATATATGAATTCTCGCTAAAAGATTGACGATTTAAAACTTTATGGAATTTATTACTTGAAACAAATTTGCATTGCTAATTGTATTAGTTTTATAAAATCTTCTATACTAGAATCAAAAAATCAATTTGATGTTTACAGTTAAGAATCTTATATGGATATCATTCATGAATGAGTAGTGTACTAAAAAAACATTGATTGATATCTCATCTCCACTTAATATTGTTTATGATGAAACTAGTGTTACTACATCCATAGCTCTTAAATATTTAGTTTAACAAGATATTCATTTTCCTTCAGAGATAGCTATTTGGGATAAGTACTTTATAGAGATTGTTGGTTCATTATGTGACTCATATCTTATAGAATTAAAGGAAACTATTGAGAATATTCATCTCCTATTTTATTTTTCTTCTTGTAACATCGAAGAATATGGTTAGGTGGAAAATAAGGGGTTCTAGAGTGGTTCCTTAATGCAAAAAATAACCAATACTTAGTTACATTGGAAGGAATATGACCCATAAGGATCAAGTAATACTTAAGCGCTAAGAGAGTGTAGTGATCCTTCATCTGTAAATTGAGGGTTGATTAGGAGAATGCGATTGAGTGATGCAAGATGGTAGGCTAGATAGGAGGGAAAGACAAGTTTAGGAATGCATAGACTAACAAACAATAGATAGCTCAATATAAATACAAAAAATGGGGTCCAAAGGATGCAATTAACTTCTAAAATCAATTTGGAGGGAATCTAGAGGGACTATGTCAACTGGCTCAACCTATTCTTGGGACTAGGTCAGGTGGGTCAACCTTTTCCCTACACTTCTGACTATTTTTAGTTGCAAACTATCTGCGAGGTTCTAAACTTCCTAGATCTGATCTAGTGGGAGAACCACCTGTTCCTGCACACAAAAAACATGGAAAATATTATGTAGAAGAGGATTTTCCTCAGCCAAACCTCAGTTGAGGAATCAACCTTGAATTAGAAATGAAATATACATGAAAGGAAAGATTGTAAATGTAAATTAGATATTAAATCTACAATGTAAATTCTGACACCTTCATAAATAGACTTCGAGGTCGTAATGTCTATGAAGATACTTGTAATTGATTGTATGCAGTTGTTGGATCTTGAAATGTAGAAAGGAATCAAGAACGCCCTTCACAAATGCATAGATCTACAAATACTCCTTGAAGTATTCAATGTTGTTATTCTTGATTCCATCTTTCTTTGAAGAAAAATAAATGAATGTGGATGGATAAAGGATCTTCTTGCTTGATTGAGGTGTCCTCTACTTGGAATTCATGCGGGAGAGAAGCTTTATAGAATGGAGAATATTGTCTTGAAAGATGCTTTAGGTGCTTCAAATAATGCTTGGATGCAAAATTGTAGGAGAGCTCTTGAATTCCAATTTCACGATTCTCCAAATTAAGAGAGGTAGATTTCTTATATATCTCTCACAATATTTTGGAGCTCAAGACTTGAAGAAAGTCTATGGTATTTTATATTTCTAGCTTAAGTGCTGAGATGGGCCCTTGATTTAAATTTTAGGGAAAATCTCAGGGAATAGATTAGTGGGCCAACCTATTCCCCCCAAAAAGTCTTGAAATTGGGTTTGGAAATAGAGATTGTAAAGAAGATGCTATAATGATAATCGGTATGAGGCTATATCAATCATAATGGACATGAAAACCTAAGAACACTAAAATGGGGCCTAATTGAGCATCTAATTATATGTGCTTACAATTTATGACAATATATTTAGCCCCCACTTTAGCAGGAGTATGAGATTACCTCATGCTCACAGTAAAGAATATCGAAGCATTGGAATTTTTTTATCAAGGTCAATGAGACAAGGTAAAACTAAGCCACCAAGTAATTTAGGTCCTCATCAAATCCAAAACTAGGATAAAAAGAAGCAACACTCAAAAAAGAGAGGGAAAGAGACATGACCAATTAGCCTAGTAAGGTTTTGATTACTATGGGAAATGTAAAGAGAAAGATTGGTTTTTCAAAAGGAGGATCAAGCCTAAGGAAATAATTGTTTCCAAAGGAATGCATTAAATAATAAACATGTGATCTAAATTATATTGTGAATTCAGTTACAATACTAGGTATGCAGAAACCTATAAGTATTGTTAAGGAAAATAGACAATATAAGAACTCATGGAAGAGTTGTGCACAAGAAAAGTTATCATTCATTCCTTCAAAATGAGTTTTAAATAAAAATTTGGAATCCCAATAGTCTTATTATTTTAAGCAGCTTCAAATTGAAGAGTTTCTAGAGAATACAATAACAAACAAGATTACAAATATTTTGGAAAATACAAATGTGGGTAGCCCAGCTTGGTGGGGCCATAACTTTCTACTCATAACTCAAAATTTGGAACTGATTGATTCCTTGGAAAGGTATTTAAGAGATCTAAATTTAGTTCCTTAGAAATATGCTTTTTACAATCATTCTAAGGATTCAACAACACTTCTGACCCCCAATTTTTCTTCAAAGACTTTCAAAAAATGCAATTTACTAAAATGTAGAAAATATTGTAAATTTGGATTTATAATTTTTCCACATCTCTATGCCTTGTCAGATCTTGATGGATATAGATTACTCCCGAATGTCTCTAGACCATCCTTAACTATTTTGGGCATTTTTCATCTTCTCTTGGAAACTCCTGACACACACTAGATTAACCCCAAATTGCTCTGTACTATTCTTGACATAATTGGAATCAATAGGGCATGATAATGTAATGTAATAAAATGATGAATCCAAGGAAATCATTGTCTCCAAGAACATAAAATTAAAAAAATTAATTGCTGTGTATGTGTGTGCAAAATGTGAAATAAGGATTAGAGTGTATGCCCCCATGTTAAAGTGATTGCAAATACCTTAACAAGAGAAATGGCTTTAATAGAGCATACATGCACCCACAATAATTTTCCACTATGACATGCCCCCAAGAAAGAAGAAACCAAGGGAAATGAATCAAATGAGAAAAAAAAGCACAAAGGGATCTACTAACTCTAGGGTCAATATGATCATATGATAACTCATGTATCTCAAGAATTATAGCAAATTTAATTGACATCACCCCTCAAAGGTAGCATAACTACAAGAAAAATGAAAGATCATATAAGCGATATGAACAAAATTATTTTTGGGCTTGCATTATGTAGACAAAAAAAATTGTTTCTACCACTTTGCATTGTTCCCAAGAAGACAACATGAAGACACATTTATGACAAAGGCACATACATGGCATATCATGCATACAAAATATAGAAGAGAAGAGATACAAATCGAGGAATGCCACGAAAGATAAATTCTTGTATCACCTTGGGCCAATGGAGAAACAAGGGTTGTCTAAAAAAATATAAACATAACATATAATAAGAAACACACCATGAGAGAAGCACACCACAAATAGGAAAACACATAAAACAACCCACCATACAAGAGGAGCTAGTCAAGCATATCACTTGGACCCTTTTTGTGGTCTTCACTATTTAGGGAATGTGGCCAACACATAAGAGGCACAACATCAAGCACAGTAGATGGATCCATCACAAGTTCCAAACAAGGGCCACCATCTAATGATGAGTTTCTTTGTTTATTAGTAGGAGCTAGGGATAACATTTGTGCAAATCTAGTAGGTAAGTCACAAATAACATCAATAAGATTATACATATCATTAGAATAATTAGCATTATAAATATTGTAATGATCATTATTAAGAGTAGATTATTCATCCAAATTAATCATAATAGAATATATGATATAATTTTTTTTATGTTTATTCAATTTTATTTTCTTTATATTAACTTCCTCCCTTGGGCTATGCATAGGTTGGTAAAAGGGAATCAAGGCATTAGAAGGTGTCCTAGGAGAGGAAATATTTTGGGAAGAAATATCATGGGCCCTAGCATGTCATCTAGGGTGTCGGTCATGAGAACATCAGTTGCATTTGGTTTTATTTAAATTATCAGTTGGGTTAGGATCAAACAACATCTAGTCCTTTTCTCCTTGGGGGGAAGAAATAAATGAACCCTAATAGGTTGAGAGATAAGATATGTAGGATGTTTGTAAGATATAGGTGGTGGGAATGAATCATAAATAGGAGGAATGGAGGGTGTGGGGAGGATTTGAAGTCAAGGACTAGGATATGGGACATCCTTAGAGTTTCTAAGCTCACAAATATTTTGGGCTTTAAATTTTTGATAGGATAAGAAGAAATCATCTTTGTGAGATTGAATTGGTTGAGGTATGCTACACCAAAAGAATTCAAGGTCAAATTTTCCGTGAATTGCTAAAGGATAATAGAGACTATGGCTAATCATGATGATTTATCCATTATGCGGAAATATAAAACACTTATGGATATGAGAGATAATAGATTTCATGGAAGTGAGCCAAGAAATGCCAAGTATAACTTAAATTGATTAGAACCTGGGATGACAATAAAGGTGAAAACTACATTTTTCTTACCAAATTCAATGGGAAAGGTAATGGAATCATGGGTAGAACAAGTAAAACCATTGAAAGTCTTAATTATCAAATCTTATTTATCATAGGAGTCTTTATGGAGGTGTCTTATGCAAAAGTTTTCTTTACTTATAACATTTATGATGCAAGTAGGATCATTAAGGACTCCATAAGAGGGAAAACCATTAATCTTTGCATCAATGTAAAGAGGACCATTGGGTGCCCTAATAGTCTTCTTAGGATCAAATATAATACAAGGCTTATGTTTTGGCTTGGGTTTAGATTTGGATTGATCAATAAGGTTGACAACATTGATGGCCTTAGTACATGTGTGATCAAAATTCACAACAGTCATGGGTACGAGATACTCAATAATAGTGGTTGAAGGGGAAGGTAAATAATGGATAGACTCAATTGTATTAGTAGAATTAGAATGTAAGGGATTGATATAGATTTGAAAATTTTTATTAGGAGGGGAAACATATTTTTTGCCTTGCACACACTAACACCCTCAACAATTATATCTTTGGAATCAATAAGGTCTTGGACGATAGTTTTCAAACAAAACCACTTTTTAGTATCATGGCCAGGTTGACGATGGTATTGGAAAAAGGATTTGTGATTAAAAGATTTAAATGTTTGTTTGGATGGATCAATTGGTTTAATTGGAGGAAGTGTTAAAAAAATAGCATTAATCAACTTCAATATCACATTATGCAAAGATTCAGAAAGAGGTGTAAAATTAATAGAATGTTTGAACATAGATGACAAAGGAGCCATGCCTTTGGATGCTACTACCACTTGTGCATTAATGTTATTTGATGAATTTATGATCTTAATGAAGCCTTTAGGTTTTTGAAACTTTTGGAATGACTGGGAGCTAACATAACTTTTATAATCAGATCCATTATAATGGAGATCGCAAATTGACTCACTTGAAGCTGATAATTATAAAGCACTGCACATAACTGGGTAAAGGAAGTAAATTATGAAATAAATATCTTATCTCTAATGTATTTTAACAAATTAGACATGGAAATATGTTGAATATAAATACCAGGCATAGGATAAGAAATGTGAGCGTGCAAATGTTTAAATCTACCAATGAAATTAGTCATTTTTTCTTTAACACCCTGTTTATAATGCATCAAATCAGTCAAAGAAATATTAGGCCAATGTCATTTTGAAATTGTTGAATGAAAGAATTATAATTTTTTTGAAATGAATCAATGGAATAAGGAGGAAAATAACAATACCATTGTAAACCCTATCTGTAAATGTTCTAGTAAAAAATTTAGCCATGAGTTTATGATCATGAGAGAAGTCACTAAAAAATGTTTGAATTGTCTTCAAATGAGTCAAAAGATCATCTTTTCCAGTATGAGTCTCTAGATGAGGTATTTTGATGTATTGAGGGATAATGACATGAATGATGTCTAAGGACAAAAGAATAGAAATGTCACAAGTTGGAATGTTATTATTCCCCCTAATTTTTCTACTTCAAAATCCCGTTAAGTATATCTATCTCCAAGGCCAAGCGGAGTTTAATTCCTCTTTTTCATGTATGTCTTTCCTTTAAAGTTTTTGTGCCGAGTTCCATGTAGAAAAAGATCAAAACTTTGAACTCTTTGAACCTTTGAACCAATTTAACCATTTTTCAAAGTTCAATGGGTTCAATAGGTTCATTATCTTTGAGCTGTGTTTTCTCTTTCTCCTTGTCATATGTGATGGTTTTACAAAAAGTGTGGAACCAATTTAACCACTTTTTGGGGTTCAATAGGTTCATTTGGTTCATTTTATTCAAATCATGCAAAGGCTCTTCAACATGGCAGGATTTTTCTCGAGGAAAAGTGACTGACGATATGGAATATTCTAGCGACATATCAGGAAATATGAATTTGTAGCTTTTGGGAAGGGGATAATAATGATAAACTGACAAGCCCATATGTTGAAAAGATAAGTAATTAAATTTTATATTTAATGTAAAATTGTGTGAATCAAATTGACACAAATGAAGGATTAAGCCATTGTTTCAGAGATTTGTAGAGATGATTTAAAGGAAACCTCATACTTCAAGAGACAAAAAATACTTTTGCAAGGAGGAAACAACACATGAGGTAATTGGGGTTTTCTCAAATTTGAAGTTGCAGAAGATTCAGGTGTGAAGAGGTGAGTTTAATATCATTCATTCCTGCAAATAGTTTAGAGTGATAGCTTGTTTGAAATTTCTATTTTTTGTTAAGCTAGTCTGAAAATTGTCCCCATGAGGACAACATTTCAAATTTTGAGCATGAGTCTAGTCTTGTTTGCTCTTCCCTTGAACAAAGAGACACATGTATGGTTCAGTATGATTTGGATGATTTTGTAAGGACTAAAAACCCTAGTGAGTCTTCTATTATGGAAATGATTATTGGGAATGGCATAGTTGAAGCTGCAACTTTCACCTTAGTTGTATTATTCCCTAAGCTTGTCAGAGAATGCATGAATAGATACACCCAAAGAATAGGTGTATTAGTAAAGTCGATAGATATATTTTTCTACCTATTAATAGAAAAATCATCATAGATTTCATGAGAATTCCAACGAAAGAGACCTATTCTAATGTTACCACGACAATGTTTTCATATCGCTTCTTTAAAAAGAAACAAGAATACAAGAGTGTGATTGCTAGAATTTGGTTAATTAAATTAAAAAATAGAGGGTCAAGACTACCCAGACCAATCATGAGGGAGCATATGAAACCTCATGTGAGAGAATTGATAGTTTTGTTACACAGAGTTAGGGGTTCTCATCTATCCTTTTGTTTTCAAGACTGAATGTATTTCATTATTCAAGTTATTTTGGAAGGTACCCAATTTATGGATTGGAGAGAGATAAGTGCTAAAGAAATGCATGATCAATCAAATAATGGCCATTTTGGGCATCATGTATTTTACATGAATTCATATCTATTTTACTACTTGGCATGCACAAGAGAGTGGTTAAGCTTGCATCATAAGCCATTCACAAAAGGCATCAAATTCTATAAATATTACCCACACATGCAAAGGAAAAGGTGTTGTGAGAATTACAAAAGGGTAAATGATGTGTTTACTCATAGATTAACTTATTAGCTAGTGTGACATTTTCACAAAAGAGTGTTCGAGGAAGCCATGGAGCTAGTAAGTATTTATGGAAATTACTATACACAATTTCCTCATTTCACATATATTAGGTTGGGCGGATCTGAAGGTGAACCTGTAAGATCACCGAGGTATGCTCTAGACTATTTTATATTGGTTGAGTTGTGTATACAACTTTCTCATGTGAGTAAGATTTACTCACCTAAGAAGGATTCGAGTATCTCTTTTCTAATAGAATTTGGATTCTATGAATGAAAGTCTATTTTTGATTAAGGTAAAAGTAGGTTTTGAAGGGTCCCCAAAACCCTGTACAAAGAAAAAACTTAAGATAAAGCTTTACGAGTTACAAAAACACAATAGACTAGCCAAAACAAAAGGCTAGTCCCCCTAAGAAATACTCAATAGAGCGCTGCCAAAGAAAAAACATTGAAAGAGGTAGGCCAAAGATAAAGCCAAAATCAAGCTTATCCCTTCGTCCCCTTCTTATGGGACCAGAGAGTCATATCAAAAGAAGGCGATGATCTTTTGAAAGATTTACCTTTAATCGCAATCCATCCTTCTTCCACTTTGGCAGGCTCAACCTACCAGAATGAGGAATCCAGAACCAAATTCCCAATATCCAGATTGGTTCCAACATACAACACAGGCTCAGCCAATAGAGAACCAGAAGCCATAACACACCCATAACCAACAATTACCAAAGATGGAGTAACAATAGGACCAACAAAACCAACAACAAAAAATGTACCAACAAGAAAGCTAGAACCATTCATCAAAGAACTTTTAGAGACAACTCCAACATGACTAGTAGAATATGAAACCAACACATGGTTAGATACATCAAGAGGGGAACCCACTCTCATCATATCAACAACAAGATCAATAGAATCCTCATTAGATAAGACCGTGCCCACCATTGGAGGCACCACAGTCAAAGGAGAGGAAGCTAGAGGGGAAGAAGCAGGATAATCTGAAGCCACAACCTGGGAAAAGCTCTGTGGAGAATGCCTCTTCTCAACTGTGTAGTATTGGGAAGAGGCACCATTCCACCAAGAACTAGAATGCCTAGAATTACATAGGGCACATTTAGCCGAAACATGGGCTGTTTTAAAGAATCTTCTGCACTTGAAAGGAATTCCTTCATAGTCTAAAGACTAAATCCGACTACCCTCAGGATAAACCAACTTGATCTTTGCATGAAAACCCTTTGAAGCATCAATATCCACCAAAATAGGAGCATAAGTGGAGTGAAGGATGTTTGTAGATTCTGCATCCACCATTAGGAAGTCCCCCAAAGCCTCACCCACTTCCTCAAGAAGAGGATTGACCTAAAGATGAAGAGGGAGGTTTGGAAGCCTAAACCAAATAGGCATTTTATTAAAAGTATCAGAAGAGGGGTTGAAGTCCTTATGCCATGGATTTACTAACAGTACAAAATGATCATCCCAGCTACAAAAATGACCACAAAGAATATGATTTCTATCCTCAGAATGATTAAATTTAGCTATGAAAAAACCCTTCACCAAAGGGAAGATATGGACCGCACCAGTAATGATGGGTTCCCAAAATTTGGAAATCCAAGCATGAAGCTCTGGGAGAATTTTCCAAAAGCCCCTAAATCTGCAGATAGTCACCTTAAAAAGATAGAATAAGTGTGCTCAATTGCTGCCACCATTTCCACACCCAAAGAGAGAGAGATAGAATTAGCAACGAGAAAAGGAATAGAAGCCTCCTTCACAACCTCAACCACAAAATTGAAGGGAGCTTGAGGAACCTTGGGAAGAAAAGGAACCACAAATAATTTGGAGGATAGAACAATAGTTGATGAAGATGGAGAGGATGAAAAACCATCTGTGACAGGAACCTCAGAAGACACCGTTGTCACTGCATTCACCTCTGTGGAAACAAGGGAAGGAAAAGATGCCAAATACCCCTTCTTCACAACTCTAGCCAAAGATCCCACAACTAGCACATCCGTAGAACCAACTGAAGGAACCAATGGGGAGGAAGAAGACATCATAGAGGTAACAAAAAAGTTTAGGCCAACCCCCACAGATGATTGCATCCTGGACTGGTAGGAAGACACCCCACAAATAACCACCATTGAAGAGCAAGAAGCAACATGAACAATAGCAGAAGAGCCTAGAGAGGTCATCAACGAAGACCCATCACCACTGAAAACCTCTATAAAAGAGGTCATAGGAGATCTAGCGGGCACTGGGATATCTCTAGCAGGACGAGCAAGAACCAAATCATTTGAAAATGCCAAGAGTGTGGGAGCACTGTGAGCAGGAGCCATTCAGAATTAGATGCTCTTAATTTGGAATTAGATTTGATGAAATCTAATTTTTAGTTTTATAAAGTAAGATTTAATTTTGACTATAAGATTTTTGCTAGAGGGAACATATATTTAAGAGAAAATTTCTTTCCTCTCCCACACAAAAGATTATTGGGAAAATTGTTCTGATGAGATGGAAGTTATACGAAGGTTATGGAGCAGATTTACTCTATAGAAAATCATCGGTATGAACTTGAAGATGGACATCAAAGGAATCAAGGATGATGGGATTTTATTGATAGACCCTATTTATGATTAGATTAAGTTACTGCCAGTTCCAGAGGTTGATTGGTTAGGGCCAGAAAAAGATAATGTGGAAATGAGAACATTCCCTATCATTCAAAGAACTAAAAATTGGTTAAAGGAATAGAGGATTGGCTAAGTTCAAGCTAGTGAAAAGAAAGATGTGAAGGCTCCTAAAGAGTGCAAACCTCATGTGTCTTTTTTTGACCAAAATGTTCAAATTTGTGATGCAGGTAAATCTGAAGTCAGGAGCAAGAAACCTTTCAATAGTAAAAAGTCTAAAAGTACCGTAGTGGTCACTTCTCCTGTTCGAGTAACTAGATCCAAGTCTAAGAGAAAGGAGAAGAAATGAAACATTGAGGAAATAGTCATTGATCTGGATTTAGGAAAAGAAGGTGAAAATAAAATTTCTAATTAGGAGATAAATTTTTCTAAATTGGATATAGGCTTTCAGACATAAATACAATTTGACCTTGATGACAAAATTGATTTTGTGGAATCACTAGAAATGGTCAATCAGACTCCCACTCAGCCTTCTTCTGAAAAAGTTAAACCCAACACTTCTCCCAAGTGGCTAGAAGTTGTAGTGAGTAAGAAAAGGAACTTCGTTCCAGTCACTCTACCACTAAATGATATGGTTAGTAAATGTTTGGGAAAGACCCCCAAATCCAAGAAATTGAAAGTCACTTCGAGGGTGGAAGTGGATCCTAAAATAGGAAATTGGTTTGCAGAAATAGCTTAACCACTTACTAAAGATGAAATTCAAGAGCCTACTACTACTGACTTTGAGGTGGAAAAGGTAGATCTTGGGGTGACAACTAGAGATGCAAACAATTATCATTTCAAAGTTTTTGCGGAAAATATTTGAAATAGGTCATGGAAAGATGGTAAAGATAAAAAGGAGTTGAAAAAAATTCTAAAAGTAATGGCCGAATACATCAATGCTATTCATGGTTCAAGCCTACAGCCGATTTCTCAAGAGTCGACAACTTTTGATCCGAAGTCCCCAGTCAGCCAAAAGTTCCTCAGTCAAATTTATGGTGAGAAAATGGTAGTAGAAGTATTTGATGAATGGATAGAAAGTATAATGTAACATGTAAAAAAATATATCACATAATCAAATGAAGTTTATATTGATGCAATTGCTACTGCATGAGAACTGAAAAAACAAGTCTTAGCTTGGGAGAAGGAAGAAATGAAATAGAGTAGTGTACGACTCTAGATGTATGAAATCCAAAAATATGGAATTGTTAAATTTCTATCAGAAAAGCCCTTGAGAAACATTGACAAAAACATCTTGTACACCTGTAAAAAGAACATAGAATGGAGAAACTCAATGCACAAACAAGGGAAAGAAAAGTTCACTAAAATTGGAAGGGAATTAAATGATCTCGCTTAATCTCTTCTGAGTGATCTCCATTGTAATAATGTGATGTATTTAGGGAAGATGACAATATTAGTCTGGATGTGGATGCCTTGCTCAAAAAACTAAAAGGAGAAATTGAAGAGTTCAAAGAAGAAAAGACTTTGGTTATAGAATATTTCTCAAAGATGGCACGAGAAGAAGCCTTTCTTTACATATGTTTAGGAAAGCTACTGACACAAGTGGCGAAGATAGAGGAGATAAAGAGGGAGAAAGAAGTATGGAGACAACATATAGCCCGCATCAACATTCTGAATGTCTAGGAAATCCAAGAATTTGTTAATGCCTACAAGGAATGGAAGGTGAAATGTACCCCTCATGTTCAATAAGCCCAATCCATCAGATTAAAAAAAATAGCCCAGCCTTAGCCGCATCATCACACTTTGATGTTTAATTGCATAAATATTTAGTGATCTTTGATGGTAGTTAAATTTTTGGGGGTAGTTCCTAAGTTTAGTTACTCTAAAATCGAGTTAAGAGATCTCCAAAAATGAATTTTTCGGTGATGTAAAAGACTATATATATATATATATATATGTGATCATAAGATTGTTAGGGCGTTAACAATTTTTACCAACAAAAAATTATTTTAAAATTTTAATGATGTTTTCTGAAGATACTTTTGATCTTTGAATGAAAAGCTAAGCAGTATTCCAGTGATTTCAGATTTGTGCATTTGAAAATTTGAAATGAGATTTCTGTGGGAGTTTTTTTTGAATGATTGGAATCTGTCTTTATTTAGATTGCATGTCAATATGTATTGTGGTTATTGAATGGTCAGTTGAAAATAATTGAACATGTGTGATTTATAATTCATAGGATCTGTGAATACTGCAAGAAAAATACTTAGATAAAGTCACAATTTCATATTCATTGCATGGTGATGGAATGGATATTAGGTAAAGCCTTTATAATGTTTTGTTAAAAGTATATGTAAATGATTATTTTAGTTTATTCATTGAAGATCATTCAAGGGAGCTGTACATTTAAAAAAAATCATAGGGAAATCATTTATGATTTACCCAAATGCTGCTATAGATTTTTAATTTATAATTAAAGGGCTAGAGTCAGATTACCATACATATAAAAAATACAAATCTAATAGACAAAAAATGTAAAATTTGGATTCACTCATGGAAATAATTTGTTGGTGTAAAGATGATCTGATTTATGAAAACCAGATTACAATACCTGGTGTGATACTTGCAGTATTGTAGAATTCAACATGAAAATTGAGAACAACAAGATTGCAAATAAAAAACTGATCCATTCTATTCAAATATTTGAGTTTATACAAGTCTGATAGACCCCAAGGGTCATCAAAATCCCTTGGAAATGAAATGAAGAGCCATCATAATATTTATTACAAATAAACTATTCAAACTATCAAAAATTATAAAAAAAACTATATATAAAAATTAGGTCCACTTGGAGAAGGCATAACTTTCTAGTCCTAGCTCCGAATTGCGAAACTACTTCTGCGCATCATCCAAGCCCATAAATGCACTGAAGACCCTAAAAAATGCAGTTTACTAAAACATAGTAAAATTTGAAAAATTAGATTTCAGTTTTTTTCCAAATTTAATCTTGAGCAAAAGATGAGACAGTTTGAGTAAGACTATTGATAGTGGATTCGATGGATAGATTGGTATTAGTGTTAGAAAGTAAAGTCCACCAAGATAGCTGAGAGGGGGGGGGGGGGGTGAATCATTTATTTGATTAAAACAAATATTATTAACTTTATTAGATCTAAAGCATGTAATTAACATAAATATCAACCATAAAAATATAACCATACATAATGACACCAAAATTGTTAACTAGGGAACCTCTTGATCAAAGAGTAAACCCTAGTGGGGATGGTACCCACAAAAGATGTACTAATATGAAAGTTCCTTGTGAGAGGATGGACCCTGTTAGGAGTCTATGAAATAAATTTAGTACATATCAGTCCCTATGAGGAGACTTTGAATCCCTGTGAGGAGATTCCAACTCTGTTAGGAGTTGTGGAAGGAATAAGGACCCATTGTCCAAATAACTTCAAGGGCAAGATCACTAAACACATTGTCCAGATGATCTCCGTATTATTTCAAACTTTATAATACCAAATGTAATTGACCTCAACAACTCTTTCTTCTTTCCTTTGACCATTCCTCTGCTGCACCAAATACTTTCCAGATCTCAACACCGGATCTGCACACTTCACATCACATAACAATCCCTTAGATCACTTACTCACATTATTTCACACTTCACAACTTGTATTTATTACAATTCTTACTATATCTATACATTAAAATAAAGGAAACAATACTTCCTTTATACCAAGCTCAAATATTTTATAATTGATTTGGTCAATTAGGTTTAGTCAATTACAAAATATAAAATAATACACGTTACACATTAATTTCATAATTACACAACACTTTTGGCTCACAAACTTAATAAATCTTCACACATGCAACCTATGATTATGATGAATTAGCCAGGTCACCTTCAAAATGTCTTCAACCTCTATATAACTTTGCTTGTCTAGATTTTATCCTTATTAGGAGATATAATCCATTCATCACAAACTGCTTCAAGGTAACTCTGGTAGAATACAATCTTCACTAGATCTCTTATAACTGACACAATTACTTGAATTTCCATACGCGCTCTTGACCATGTCATCAGGACACTATGAAAAACATGTCCTCAACTCCACATAACCTCATATACAATCCACTGTGTGCTCTAGCTCAAACTTTGTCTACTACTCTGTCAATCTTAAGTATACATAGTATGTTGACATCAATGACAAACACAATCATTAATGCAACATGTGACCGCTCAGTAATGCTAGAATACTCCCCCATAGGATATATTCAACATTCATGCAAATAATCTCCCCCTTTGGCATTGATGGAAACATAGATGAAAAACATCCAAGTTCCATGAATACCAAAATGTAACTTTGGTGCTCTTGTCTTGTCTTTTCAAGTCCTCTTCATCAATCACTGTCAAATCCTCTTCATCAATCATTGTGTATACTCAATTCTCTTATACAATCCTAGGATATGTTTTTCATGCATTCTTCTCCCCCATTGACATCAATGACAAAGGCATCATTATGTTAGATCAATCTATTGCTCAATAGCTCTAACCAGCTCAAGTGTCCAAAGACACAATTGAAAGTACCGCTTACCAAGAGTCCTTCATGACTCAACTCAAACATAGATACTCCCCCATAGAGGACGCATCAACATGAAGTGTTGAAAAAATAAATAAAGTGCTTTGTACCACTAGACTAATGCAACTTTCTGCATCACTACTCAAAAGTAGGCTAGGGCATAACCCCAAGCATACCTCTTAAATACTCAAATGTATCCATAGGTAAAGGCTTTGTAAAGATATCTTCTATTTTCTCCTTTGTGATGATATACTCAAGTCTGAATTCCTTCTCTGCAACTTTCTCTCTTACAACATGATACTTTATCTCTATATGTTTTGTTTTTGAATGTAACACAAGATTATTAGACATACTTACTATACTTGTGTTATCACAATGTATGATAACAAGTTCATTAAACTCAATTCCAATATCCTTAAATATTTTTTTCATCCATATTATTTGATTATAATTATTTTCTGTTGCTACATACTCTTCTTCTGGTGTGCTCTGTGAGATACAATTTTGTTTCTTGCTTGGCTAAGAAACCAGTCTTCCTCCAAGAAAAAATGCTCCACCACTTGTACTCTTTTTATCATCCACACTACCTCCCCAATCTGCATCTGTATATGCACATAGGGTAAAGTCATTTGATTTGTCATACCACAACCCAAAATTAGTTGTACCTTTTAAATATCTGAATATCCTCTTTACTATTGCATAATGTGATTCTTTAGGATTAACTTGAAATCTCACAACAATTCCAACTGCATTAGCTATATCTAGTCTTGTGTGAGTTAGATATTGAAAACCTCCAATCATAGATCTGTACTTCCTTTTTTCAACCACAAGAGTCTCATCTTTGCTAGATAACTTATGACCAGTTACCATAGGTGTACCAATAGGATTATAATTTTCCAAGAAAAATCTCTGCAATAAGTCTTTCAAATACTTAGTTTGAGAAAATAAAATACCATCATTGTTTTGTACAATTTGCAAACCCAAGAAAAATTTCATTTCTCCAATCACACTCAACTCAAATTCCTTCTTCATTTCATCAACAAATTTATCACTCGCTTCATCCTCACCTCCAAAGATTATATTATAATACCCCAAAAATGGGCTCTAGGTTCATTAACCTCCTATATCGACACATCGAACGAAATCGACATCGAAGTCCTAACCTAAGGGACATCTGAACATCATCGAATCCTAATTGATTATCTTAAATTCTGCATCGGGGAATATTCCTAGAAATATTCCTACTTATCCTAATTATCTTTGATTTAATGACTATTTGGCGATAAATCCAATTTATCCTAAAGTTTGATTAATTGAATATTCTCAATATTTAATTAATTAGATTTAATTTTTCCACTTAATTGTTTAATTGAAGTTAATTCTATTTATTCCTAAATTGTATTATTTAATTTTGACAATAAATCCAAAATCCTATGAATAATTGATTAAATTCTTATTTAATTAATTAAAGTAAGTTGTCAATTTTTAATAATATTGTTTTTGAATAAAAGTTTGATTAAATGATTGATTAACCCATAAATCAATTGTTTTATTTTTCAAAATTAGTTAAGTTGGAAATAAATCACTTTATTATTAAATTAATCCATAAATAAATCATGCACAATCAGAAAAGAAGACAACTATCAATTATCAATTAAATCTGAACTCTATTTTGAGTTAAACTCTGCTTTTGCATGTTTTTGTGAGTTAAATATCCTTTATTTAAAAATAACTCAAAAATCAACTTGAGTTATTTGAGTGATTTATGGGTTTTTTTTCATGCACCCCCAAAGCCCTGGATTTCTATAAAATCAAGGCCTCAGCTCATCTCAAATCATCTCATATTTTTGCATCCTCACGCTGTCGAATTGGAGACTGAAGAATCATCTTTGCGAATCCAAGCTATTGTGAGATCATTCTTGTTTTTGAGTATTGCATATCATTTAGAATTCATCTTAGATGAATTCATTACATATCAATTTCATCTTAGATTTTAGATTCATATCAGTTTTTATCATATCATTGCATAGAAAATCCAAAAAATAGATTAATTGCATTCATATTTCATATTAGTTTTGCATTCAAATCCTTCATTTAGGTGTCATCAAGATCACTGATCTTGGTACAATCTGAGAATACATACTCGCATCTACTAGAAGGCAGTAAATCACCTGGTTAGTTTAGTTTTCATTTATCGCACGATTTCAATTTCAACTAACCTCTAATGTTTTACTGAAGTGTTGTGTCTACAGATCAGGTACAAAATTCACACACACATTTCTGGCACCCACCGTGGGGCCCTGATATGGGTTTCCAATTCAATTCTATCAATTTCTATCTTTTCTTCTTGTTTTTTGAGCCAAAACTACAATTTTTAAATTATGTCCGTACAATTTTCATATGAGTTTTTGACAAAAGTCATCTCAGACTATACCCACTATCGTACGATAGTCTATTGGATCAAGAATCATGCCATACTATACACACTACGTTTGGAAGTTCAACTATCGTATTATCATACACCTAGTGTTGTACAAGTTTCAGGACTATTGTTTGGAAGTAGACCCAATGTCGTACAAGTTTTGGCACCAGGTTTTCATTATCATTTCATTTTTTAGGGCAGTTTGTCAGATTTGGTTTTCAGATTTTGACTAACGGCTAATCTTAACAATTGAAATTCCCTATTTTTGACTGGTTTTTCACTGATTTGGATTTGGGAAAGTGCAAGAATTGCTAAAAGAAGGTAAGAATCTACTAAGCACGTTGTGAGGAATTCAGGTAACCTTCTCAGTTGATAACATTTTGATTTGGACTAAAATGAACATCTTGTGTGTCTAGCTTGAGTGCCTTTTTTTTCCATATCACACATTTCATTTGGGCTCTAAAAATGAACATAGATTTGCTTTCAACATCTTTGTTACACATAGTAAATAGGCCCTATGAACACTATTCATGGCTCTTGAGAGTGAGTTTCCAGTGAAACTCTTCTCAACGAAGGAACCCTTGTACGTAGGGAGGATACTGAGGGAGTCTCACTTTCCACTAGATCCGTGTGTCTTCAACTTTTGATTGAGGCATTCTCTCTTCGGAGAGGTTAATAGATCATAAGGGGTTGACATCATAGATCTTTGTGAGATAATCTTGGTCTTAGTGTGTCAGATTAATCTGTCTACTTTGTTTGGGTTAAAAGTGAAAAGGCTAGGGGATTATGCTCTACTTCCTTTTTGGATAGTACCAGAAATCCAAATCCTTGAATGTGGAACCAGTCTCCAAGTGGTATATCTTGTGAGTCACCTTTAGAGAGGGTTAACCATAGTGGACATTCCCTTAATTGGGTCAACCACATTGACAAAACCTCAAGCGGTAATAGCCATTTTCATCGTGGTAGTGACAACCACTATATAAATGTCCTGTTGGAAGAAATCTCCATAGGTGTGGTCTCTTGTTGGGCTATCAAATCTCCCTAGTAGATCCTGAAGATTAAGTTCTCAGACTGTGTCAAAACCCCAGTGCACCTGGATTAGAGTTCACCCTCTTGGATCATAAAAGTTGCAGAGTCAAACCATTACTAAAAACCCTAGTGAGGCCAAATTTTCATTTTCTAGGAATATGTGCATTAATGCAAAACTTTTTGGAACATACACAATTAGCACTTCTAAGGATTAGCAAAAATAAGTCACTTGATTGTTCATGTGCAAGGTTTCTTTTTCCCTTGTTCATTATTTTCAGACATGCTTGAAATCACTTGCTTGCTATTTTGTGTGCTTGCTTATCTATCTGGTTACTGAAAACAAACAAATCTAGTCTACTCTTCAAATCTGGACAGTACCATTTGCAAACAATCCAAAATTGAAAACCCTAAATTTGCAAAATTCCTTTCTGGAGTCAAAAGTTATCTTAGGAGGTCAGAAAGTCATACGAGTTTTTATCAAATGTCATTTCATTATTGCCCAACTATCATATGGTAAAGAACCCAGTGTCGTACGAGTCTTTCTGCCAGTCAAATTCAAAAAGTCAAATCCTGCTAGCAATTATCATGTGAGTTTTTACAATTGTCATACGAGATTTTCAACTGTCATTTCATAGCATACCCATTGTCGTACGAGTCTGCAGAGAGTCATTTGGGAAAATTTTGAAAAGCTGTCATAAAATTGTTAGAATTGCTAGATACTTAGCTTTTTTAGCCTATTTCTAGAATCTGTTGAACAAATCACTGTGTCAGGAATAGAGCAGTAGCTATTGAGAATCCAATCATTTTCCTAAAGTGGCCTTTTGAATCCAATTTAGCCTTCTATTTAATCAATTTGAGTCCTTTTCATCTTGTGTCAAAACCTTGTCAGATCTATCAATCTTCTATCAAATCTTCAAAAATAGACTATGTGTTGTGAATTCGTGTCCGCTATCTTTTGGGCAATCTACCCATACATCCAGGGCATAGTATCCTTCATCCACATCTAATAAAATCTTCAAACCAATCATAATCTTGACAAGGTTGCGTCATCTGATCATCTTGATTCAATTCATTCTTCAGTTGTCTTCATCTTATTCTTTTGCTTCACCCAAGGTTAAAGGTGGAAACTAGAGCTTCCTCTCACAAGAAATCTAGAGAAGCATCCCAGACCTTACCTATTACCACTACCAAAGGTCCAACTCTTGAACAAATCTACAATTTAGGTCTTTACGAAGATGACGGTCTTGGCAACCTTTGATTAAAAACTAGTTACATTCCTCCTTCATCAACTCACACAGTTATCCAACAAACCCCACATCAATCTATTCTAGGGAGTCCACAAACTCCTACCATGTCTCAAGCAAGGAAAAAATTTGGCTCTCAAAGAGCTCAATCTCAACATGGTGCAGATTAGGAACCCACACCTGAAGAAATTACTCAATATCAAAATGATGATAACTTCAAACGAATGATGAAGCATTTTTTGAAAGAAGACAGAGAGGCATACTTTTTACAATTGGCTCATCAAGGAGCTAAACTTCCTCCCAACTTTAATGTTGAAAATATCATTACACATGAGGAAGAAACTCCACTCATAGCTATGATGAAACAGATGCATGCCATGCAAGTCAAGCTTAATAATCTTGAGAAAGAAAAGGAACCCAAGGAGTTCTCCATGGAGGCCCTATGTCCTTTTCCATTTGACAAAGACTTGTACATGCCACCATTCCCAAAAAGAGTGGAGATGCCTAAGTATGATAAGTATGATGGACACTCAGATCCTCAAGATCATGTCAGAAAATTCTATACACAACCTATGGAGTTCATGCATGAACCAACCTATCTGATGTGTCTCTTCCCTCGATCTCTAGGTGGATCGGCCATTCATTAGTTCTCTAGATTGCCTTCTACTATCAAAACTTTTGAGGAGTTGATCAAATTTTCCTATCAACAATAATCCTACAACATTCAACATCCAGTCACCATGATTGATATCTGTAATCTCAAGCAATATCCAGGGGAACCATTCCTAACATTTCTTAAGAGATGGAGGAAGAAGTTCTCTTTATATGCTAGACCTATTCCAGAAATAGAAAAACTGGAAATCTTCATCAATAACCTCATTCTATAAATCAATTATCCTCTACAAATGCAAGATCATACATCTTTTGATAAGATGGTGGACAATGCTATCAAAATAAAAAAAGTGCTTGTAAAAAAAGGAGAAATCACACTTCAAAAGGACAAGTATGAATCAGGATCCAGTTCTAAAGACAAGAACAAAAATTGGAACAAGAATAAAGGCATCATCACAGATGATGTTGTTGATACCATCCATGCCCCATCTAAGGCACCAGCTTTCAATCTAACTATTGGTACCCAAGCCATAAAAGCTTCAGAACAAAAGGTGCCTGAATCATCTCAAAAGAAGCCGGAGTATAAAAAGTGGTCCGCTGATAATAAATGAATGTTCAATCCTCTTGGAGAATCTTTAGAATTAGCCATGAGAACTCTACTAGCTAATAACACCATTTCCAAAACATGGTCAAGAAGTTTCATCTTCTCAACCTAATATGGGGGCAAAGGTCAATTATGCTTACCCGAGAAATAATGCTGTTATCAATATGGTTGAGCCTTGTCTCTCTGAACATTGCAATGTCATCATAATTGTGCGAAGAGATAGAGATCATTCTTTAGCTAATGCAGTTACTAGATCACAAGCTCAGGCACATCTGAATGGACAAATCCTAGATTCATCAAATGTCCCTAAGATGCCCTTCAATCTTTCTTCCGCTTCCAAATAGAAGGCTGTTTCTAAATCTTCCAATTCTAAAGATACAAGGCCAACATCTTATAGCATTGTTCAACAACTCCAACACACTAATGCAAAAATCTCCATGTTTGAGTTGCTTCAGATATCTCCAGCTCATAGAGCTATTCTAGACAAAGCTTTTCTCGGATCCAATATTTTTGATGACCTTGATTTAGACAGGTTCTAGACTATGTTGGACATCTTACATCTCTGCAATATATCTCATTTTTAGAGGAAGATGACAACTCCTTGAGTCACCCACATAATCAGCCCTTGCATATAGAAGTCTTGATCTAGAACCGTAGAGTCAAATGTGTGTTGATAGATGGAGGCACTGGCCTAAACATTTGTTCTTACAACCTGATCACACAATTGGGATTTTCAGAATTGGCTATTGATCCTAGAAAGAAAACAACTATCGAAGCCTATGATGAACAAGAAAGATCTTCTAAAGGCACCATTGTCTTACCTATTAGAGCAGGTCTAGTTATCAGAGATACTAAATGTCAAGTTCTTGATCTACCTTTGGCTTACAACATTCTTCTAGGGAGACCATGGATACATGAGATGAAAGCTATTCCTTCTACATTTCACCAATGCTTGAAATTTCCTTATGAAGGAGTAGAGGTCACTATTCCAGCAGACATATCCACCACTTGCAATACATTGAAGGAAAGTGCAGATAGGCTTGTGCCTAGTAACAGAGAATCTTCCATTGAACCAACTAAAGAAGCATCCACATCTAAAATGGTAGATCTTGCAAAAGAGGTGAATATCAAAGAAAATAGTATGGGAGAATATACTATGGAGCCACTCTTATCTTTGACATCTCTCCCTATCTCACCTAAGTCTTATGGAAAATCTTTGAAACAATCCAAACCAGATTCTAAAGAACCTCTTGAGGCATATAAAAAGAACTTTGTAGTAGAACAAGTCTCCAAGAAAGAATTTGAAGAGGATGAAGCTATGCTCACATGGATTTACAAAGATGAACCTGAATCCCAAGTCGTCCAAACTCATCATTCTGCAATATCCAAAGATCTTTCTAAGTCATATGGCCCAGGAAATAAATTAATAGCTAAGATGGGATATTCAGGTAAAGGACCTCTAGGAATCAGAGGAAAAGGTCTTGAGGCACCTCTTCCACATACTGGTAGAGCAAATAAAGACAAAGTTGGCTTAGGATTTAAAAAGAAACCCTTTCACCACAAAGGTGATTGCTTTCATGTCATAGAGTAGATTGCACCAGGAGAACCTCTTCTTTAGAAAGAAGAAACATAACCATCAGATAGTGATTCAGATAGCTCAGAACTCATCCCCTATGAAAAATTGCCTAAGGAGATCAAAGACCTTCTTGATGATAAAGATGATCCAATCAAAATAATTAATGTAGTAGAAACACAAGAACCTACTATCAATCAAGAGATAGTTGCAACACAAGAACCAGCTAATCTTGAAAATAATCAAGAAGAGGGAGGTGGTAGTGATTCTGAGATAGACTCCCATGAGTATGAATTCAAATTTGAAACTGAGGTTAAGCTTTCTTGGGGTATTCACCCTGACTTTACTCATGTTCTAAGATTTCCTAGAGATCCTAAATCAGAAGATGAATCTAATGACTATGAATGGGGAGTCATTCCAGTACTAGATGAGCTTATCACTGAGAAACATGTTGATGTTATTCACCAATATGCACCTCAATCCAATGTAAGTCTAGAGCGAAATGATGAACCTATCGAGTCTGATCCACCTATGGTTGAATTGGACTCCCATAATGACATTGAGCCTATTCATGAATTGAATGTCTTAAGTTGTAATATCAATTTTGAACTCAAGCATCAGGTTAGGACCAATGATGACATATCCATATCCGTAAATGTTATCTCTATTAATCTTTCCCCACTTTGACTATCCAATATCCAAAACTTATTGATCAAACCTCCACAAATCTGAGCCACGGTATTTATACCTTCCCAAATGACTATGCCCTTGCTTGCTACCTCAATGCAATTGAGCCTATGAGTACTTCCATCAGTGAACTGAGCATTAGCATGATGGAGTCAGACATCAAATATCTTAGTTAGAAAAATAAGAATAAAAAGAAAAAGAAAAGGAGTTCTGAGGGTGAAAGCCACTTTGTGGCAGTCTTAGAACCTACAAAAGTAAAAATAAAAGATGTATCCAAAGGTGAAAATCTCTTTGAGGTGCCTAAGGATGAGATATTTGATGTCCTTCTGAGTCATTTATAGGACAGATCTCCAGTTCTAATTGAGCCCACTCAATCTATCAATTTGGGAACAACAAAAGAACCATAGTTGATTCATGTAGCACAATCTTTATCAGAAGAAGAGAAGCAAAAATTTACAACATTCCTAATAGAGAAGAAGATCAACTTTGCATGGAAATATTCAAATATGCTAGGATTGGATCCTAATCTTATAATGCATCATTTATCTATAGCTCCAAATGTCAAACTTGTTAAACAAAAGTTGAGAAAGATGCATCCTCATGTTGCACTCTTGGTAAAAGCTGAATTAGAGAAGCTCCTGAAAGCTGGATTCATCTAAGTTATTGACTATGCAGAGTGGATCTCTAATATTGTACCTATTTCAAAACTAGATAAATCAATCAGAGTGTGCACAGACTTTAGAGATGTAAATAGAGCATGCCCTAAGGATGATTTTCCACTACCTAACATTGATATGATAGTGGACATGACTATGGGTTTCGAGATGTACTCTTTAATGGATGGTTTTTCTGGATATAACCAAATAAAAATTGCTCAAGAGGATCAAGAGAAAACTACTTTTACATGTGCATGGGGCACCTTCTGTTGGAATGTCATGCCATTTGGGCTTAAAAATGCTGGTGCTACATATCAAAGAGCCATGACATCTATTTTTCATGACATGATGCATAGGACTATGGAGGATTATGTTGAGGATACTTTGGAAAAATCTATTCTTAGGGCTGCACATCTAGATGACTTGAGCAAGATACTAGATAGAATGGAGAAATTTAGTCTCAGACTAAATCCTAAGAAGTGTGCTTTTGGTGTCACTTCTGGAAAGCTCTTAGGATACATAGTCTCAAAGAAGGGTACTGAAGTTGATCCAGTTAAAGTAAAGGCTATAATGGAAATGCAACCTCTAAAGAATATCATTCAAATGAGGATGTTGCAAGGAAGAGTTCAATCTATCAAAAGGTTCATATCACAGCTAGCAGATATATCACAACCTTTTACAAAAACATTACATAAAGGTGTGACCTTTGCATGGAATGAAGAATGTGAGAACAACTTTAACCATATCAAGAAGTATCTATCAAATCCTCCTATCTTGATGCCTCCTATTCATGGGAAGCCTTTGATCTTATATGTCTCTACTACAGATACATCATTGGGGGCATTGCTAGCACAACATGATGAGAACAAAAATGAAAGAGCTATATACTATATCAATAGAACATTGGTTGCTTATGAGAAGAACTATTCAATGATTGAGAAAGCTTGTCTAGCTGTGATCTTTGCATCATAGAAACTGAGACACTACATGTTAGCTCATACCACACAATTGGTAGCTAAAATTGATCCACTCAAGTACCTACTAAGAAAAGCTACCCTCACAGGTAGATTAGCTAAATGGGTTATGCTCTTAAGTGAATTTGACATTGAATATGTGGAATGAAAAGCTATCAAAGGACATATTATTTTTGATCAATTAGTAGATGCACCTATGATTGATGATGCACCAATGCAAATGGAATTTCTAGATTCCTCTATCATGACTCTTTCTTCTAGAGAATGGCAATTATTCTTTGATGGCTCCTATACACAAAATGGATCAAGAGAAGGCATATTGTTCATAACTCCTCAAGGATACTCAATCCCAAAAGCATTTAGATTAAAGTTTCCTTGCACAAACAATATTACAAAATATGAATCCCTTTTGAATGGTATGAAAATAGCAATTGAATGGAGAGTAACAGAACTACACATTCATGGAGACTCACAACTTGTTATCCATCAAGTAAATGATGTGTACCAAACTAAAGATGAAAAGCTCATTCCTTACAAGAGAATGGTAGATGATCTTAAGAAATATTTCATATCTATCACATTTGAGCAAATTCCTAGAACGGAGAACAAGGTTGCCTATGCAATGGCAACACTATCTACTTTATTACAATAGCTTGAACATGAGCTACACTACAAGTTCTTGGTGGAAGCAATATCTTATCCTACATATGACTCCCTTGAAACCCACATGATTTGCACCATTTTAGGTCATGATTCATTCGGATACAAAAACCTATTTTCCTATCTCCAAGACCAAATCATTCCCGATACCTTCAACCGCCATGAAAAGAGATACCTTATCCATAATGCCTCCCGATATGTCATCATTGGTCACGATCTATACAAATGAGGTTTAGATGGTACACTACTTAGATGTTTAGAATGGGAAGAGTCTCAACGTGCATTAGAGGAAGTCCATGATGGTATTTTTGGATCACACTCGAATGGTTTAACACTAGCTCAAAAACTTATTAGGGCTGGGTACTATTGGCCTGAGATGGAGAAAGAGGCTATCAAATTTGCTAAGAATTGTCAAAAGTGTCAAGTACATGGCAACCTAATTCATGCTCCAGGGAGAGATCTAATTCCCTTTACTACACAATGGCCTTTCCACGAATGGGAATTTGATCTTATAGGAGCTATACATCCTCATTCTTCTAATGGACATACCCATATAATCACAGCTACAAATTATTTTACAAAATGGGTAGAAGCAGTCCCTTTGACACAAGCAACTGGAAAGCAAATATCTATGTTCATATTGAACTATATCATATGCAGATATGGGATACCTCATTCCATAATCACAGATAATGGTGGGCAATTCAAGAACAAAGACCTAGATGATCTATGTGCCAAATTCAAGATCACACAACATTGGTCTTCTATCTACTATCCCCAAGGGAATGGACAAGCAGAGGCTTCTAATAAGAATCTATTGAAAATCTTGCATCATACAATTAATAAAACAAGAAGAGGCTGGCATCTCATGATCAATCCAACCCTCTAGGCCTACAGAACAAGTATTAGAACACCTACTGGGGCTACACCTTTCACTTTAGTTTATGGGTCTGAAGCGGTACTGCCTATTGATGTTGAAATCCCATCACTAAAAATTAGAATGCACGGTCTGGTAACTCATGATGACTACAGAGTGTCTAGGTTGCAAGAACTTGAATTACTAGATGAGTGCAGACAATTAGCGTATGATCATCTCAGAGTATATCAAAAGAGAATGTCTAGAGGTTACAACAAGAAAGTTAGACATAGAGAATTTTAGGTTGGTGATCTAGTCTTGAGAGAGAATCCTAAAAATCAATCACATCGAGAACACAAGGGGAAGTTTGAACCCAACTGGCTAGGTCCCTTTGTTATCATTGCTATTTTTAGCTCTGGTGCCTATCAACTCTCAACGACCGAAGGAGAATAGCTTCGAGAATCAATCAACGTTCTCCATCTAAAGAAATTCTACGCTTAAGGCATTCAGTCTATGGCAAAATGTCTTGAAAAAATCTTAAAAATTGGAAAAAGTCCTAAAAAAATGAACATCTTGGTGAAAACCTAGCAATAGGCACCTTGATGATTCACAAAAAAATTGAAAAATAAAAAATACAAAAAAATGAGAAAAAGAAAAAGTGCCTTGGTGAAAACTTGGAAATAGGTGCCTTGGTAGCAAAAATATAATCTCTGCCAAGATGGTGAAAACCCGGTAGACGGGCACCACTTATTTCAAAATGCTCCATCTATCAATGCAATCTTGGTCTTTCCCAGCTTTCAGTCTTGCTTTAGTTTGTACATATCTGCCGGTTTGTTTTTGCATTCCTATTATTCAATAAGTCAGTTTGTACACCAATCAGCTCAAGCATCTGTATCCTATCAATGCTTAAAACTTGGGGGCAATCAATGTCATATCCTATGGTCTCCAGTATACCTTAGACGTATCGTATCTAGTTAGAGTCCTTTGAAGCTTCATTTGAGTCATTCAGTAAGTCAGTCTTGTCTCTAGAAAGGATTTTGCATCTACAAAAACACAATCAAACATCAAACACAAACTAAAAACAATCTATGCTTTTACATGCTTTTATCTCCTTGTATGCTTACTGATTCGCATTGAGATTTTTGCATTATTGTGTTCCCACAAGCTCTTCGATGATGTCCTTTATAGGATTTAGAGAGTGATGACTGGGGGCATATTCTTTTCTTTGTTTTCTACTTGTATGTGAAAATCTAACAACTTTAGAAATTCTGGATTGAAATGGTGTCCGACTATAAGAGCCTCTATCTCAAATTGGATGGCCATGCGTACCTCGACCATTGATACCCAAAAAATTCAAGGAAGTTTGATCTAACTATTATCTTTTTGGGTGAGTTCTTTCTCCTACTGTGAAACACGATCTTGCCTAAGGATGTGAACGATAAAGGGTCACTACGGGTAATTCACACTGGACTTAGAATGATCTCTTCACTGTTTGATGTGTACGTTAAAATGCAAGGCATATTCAGGTCATCATGATGTTTATGTTTTGATGCTTATACAAATTGCTTTATCAAAATGGACATGATATTCAGGTCATCCTGGCATTTGTGCCTTGGTGCTTATATCTAATTCGACATTCCGAAAAACAAAATCAATATTCATATATCCATGGTTTCCTAATCAGTGGGTATTGTATTGATTCCTGCACATACAAATTGATATTCATATGTCTATGGCTTCATAACTAGTGGGCATTGTATTGATTTGTCCGGTTACCTAAAAATTCAATGATGAGAATGACCGACACATGATCAGTGACTAGGTCCTAGGTCTTAGGTTGCATTTCATATTGCAGGTGTCTTTGCATTTTTGCATGTTTGCATGATCTCACAATGGTTGGATAAACTCCAATGCTTAAATGATTCTTCGATCACATCAAATCTAACAAGAGCTGAATCTCACACGAAGGTTCGTCCAACGAAACAACAAGTAGAATCCTTTTTTAGGATCAAAATCAAAATTTGCGATCATTCATATTATTAACTACTTTCATAATTGACCTTCTAATCATCATAGAAATCCAGAATTCAACTTAACTAATTATCTTATATCAAACTATCAAAATTTCAACTTGGTCAACTATGGTCAACTCATGGTTTCACCTAGTTAAACTTGGTCTTCTGGACCTCCACATGATGTAGAATGCATTCTCAAATGTGTTTAATCACTTCTCAAATCAATTAACATGCTTCTGAACTATCAATGCTGACTTTTCTTGTCAGATTTCAATTTTAATCCCGAAGGGGGCATGGTATTGCACATCATTCAAAGTCTGTAATTAAATTTTGGAATCATATCTTTCCTCAGTAATGAAGACAACAACCACGTCTAGTTACTGATTCATCAAAAAGACCTCATCTCTTGGGGCAAATCAATCATCACTCGGGGCATATCAAATTCATCAAGATCCATATCAATCTGGTATTCTCTTAATCTTGTAAATTGTATTAGTTTTTGCAACTATCGGTTCAATTGTGTCATTTCCTTGGTTCTTCCGAAACTAAAGGGTTTAGATGTGATACCAATGTGATTCAATATAAGGACAATCGGGTCTGGAATCGGTCACTCACTTCTTTGCAATCATAAGGTTCATAATCAGGCATTTTGACACTTTTTCACAATCATCAGTTCATTTATTGTTATAGTTAACATTATCTTTGGTCATTCAGGACCTATTATCTTCATATCAAATCTTTCAATCAGCTTCTGCTTTATATCAATTTCAAACATCAGTTCAATATCATACACAGACTATCTTTGAACCACTGCGCTTCACACAACAATTCAAAGAGGGGCAAAATGTAATACCCCAAAAATGGGCTATAGGTTCATTAACATCCTATATTGACACATCGAATGAAATCGACAACGAAGTCCTAACCAAAGACACATTTGAACATCATCGAATCCTAATTGATTATCTTAAATTTTGCATCAAGGAATATTCCTAGAAATATTCCTAATTATCCTAATTATCTTTGATTTAATGATTATTTGGCGATAAATCCAATTTATCCTAAAGTTTGATTAATTGAATATTCTCAATATTTAATTAATTAGATTTAATTCTGCCACTTAATTGTTTAATTGAAGTTAATTCTATTTATTCCTAAATTGTATTATTTAATTTTGACAATAAATCCAAAATCTTATGAATAATTGATTAAATTCTTATTTTATTAATTAAAGCAAGTTGTCAATTTTTAATAATATTGTTTTTGAATAAAAGTTTGATTAAATGATTGATTAACCCATAAATCAATTGTTTTATTTTTCAAAATCAGTTAAGTTGGAAATAAATCACTTTATTATTAAATTAATCCATAAATAAATCATGCACAATCAGAAAAGAAGACAACTATCAATTATCAATTAAATCTGAACTCTATTTTGAGTTAAACTCTGCTTTTGCATGTTTTTGTGAGTTAAATATCCTTTATTTAAAAATAACTCAAAAATCAACCTGAGTTATTTGAGTGATTTATGGCTTTTTTTTCATGCACCCCCAAAGCCCTGGATTTCTATAAAATCAAGGCCTCAGCTCATCTCAAATCATCTCATATTTTTGCATCCTCACGTTGTCGAATTGGAGACTGAAGAATCATCTTTGCGGATCCAAGTTATTGTGAGATCATTCTTGTTTTTGAGTATTGCATATCATTTAGAATTCATCTTAGATCAATTCATTGCATATCAATTTCATCTTAGATTCTAGATTCATATCAGTTTTCATCATATCATTGCATAGAAAATAAAAAAGAATAGATTAATTGCATTCATATTTCATATCAATTTTGCATTCAAATCCGTCGTTTAGGTGTCATCAAGTTCACTGATCTCAGTACAATCTGAGAATACATACTCGCATCTACTAGAAGGCAGTAAATCACCTGGTTAATTTAGTTTTCATTTATCACACGATTTCGATTTCAACTAACCTCTAATGTTTTACTGAAGTGTTGTGTCTACAGATTAGGTACAAAATTCACACACACATATATCATCCACAAAAATAACAACAATCAATAGACCATTCTCTATTTCTTTTAGATATAAGTTACTATCTGCAATACCTTTAGTAAATCCCAATTTTTCCAAATATTTATCCAACCTTGCATACCAGGTTCTAGGTGCTTGCTTCAATCAATATATTTCTTTGGTCAACTTGCAGACCATATTTCCTTCTTGAGTTAAAGGGAAACCATCAGGCCACTCAATGTAGACTTCTTGTAATTCACCATTCAGAAATGCTGACTTCACATCCATTTGATACACTTTGAATTTCTTATAAGTTGCATAAGCCAAGATCATCCTTACTGCTTCAATTCTTGCAATAGGTACAAATATTTCTTCATAATCTATACCTTCATGCTGTGAGTATCCTTTACATACTACTCTTGCTTTACATCTTACAACTTCACCTTGTTCATTCATCTTGTTTCTAAAAACCCATTTAGTTTCAATAAAATTTTTGTCCTTAGGTCTGGGGACCAATTCCCAAGTGTTATTATTCTTGATTTGATCCAGTTCTTCTTTCATTACTTGAATCCAATGATAATCTTTGCAGGATTCATCACTATTCTTAGGTTGAATCTAAGAAATCAAACACAATTCTTCATGTACCTTATTTATTGTAATAACTCCTTTGTCTTTTCTCCTAATAATTTGATCAGCAGGGTGATTCTTTATCAAATTCTTGTTTGGCTTTACTGTTTCAATTCTTTCTTCAATTCTAGGTTCAAACCTTGGTTCTTCTCTTTGTTCCTCATCTTGAATCTCATTCTACAAATCATTGTTAGTTTCATAAAACAACTCAACATTCTCCTGATTAGTTTTAGGATAGGCTTCTTCATCTGAATCATAATCAAATATTCTTTCCCAAATTATGAACTTTTCATCTACTTTAACATTTGTACTCTCAACAATAGTCTTATTAGTCCTTTGATTAAAACATCTATAAGATTTTCTTTTCAATGAATAGCCAAGGAACATACCTTCATCACTTCTAGGATCAAACTTACCAATGTCATCATCTCTTTTAATGTAGCACTTACTTCTAAAGATTTTGAAGTATTTTACTAATGGTGCATGTCCAAACCATAATTCATAAGGAGTCTTGTTTGTATCTACTCTGATCTGCACTCTATTCATTGTATACACTGCTATATTTATTGCTTCTCTCCAAAATATCTTTGCTACATCATTTTCAAACAATATAGCTCTTGATGCCTCAGTTATAGATCTATTTCTTCTTTTAGCAATACCATTTTTCTCAGGTGTTTTAGGGGCTGAAAGCTGTCTCTTAATTCCATTCACTTCACAAAAAGGTGTTAAAATCACTTGAAGTAAATTCTCCACCTCTATTAGATCTTAGACATTTAATCTTCATTCCTGATTCATTCTCAACTCTATTATTAAGCAATCTAAACTTATCAAATGCTTCTCACTTTTCTTTAAGAAATGCTACCCACATCATCCTAGTAAAATCATCAACAAGAATCATAAAATACATTTCACCATATAATCCTCTTGTTCTTGTAGGACCATTCAAATTTGTGTGAACAATCTCCAATTTAGCTTCTATGGTGAAATTCTTGTTGGGAAAAGAACTTCTTTTCTATTTTTCCATAACACATTCCTTGCACACTATGTTAGTAGGTTTCACAATTTTAGGCAAATCTCTTATTGCAAATGCAATGCTTGCTTTCACAATGTTATCAAAGTTCATGTGATAAAACCTTTTGTGCCATAACCAACTTTCATCAACTTTAGCAATCAAACATGTCATCTTAGTAGGATTCAACTGAAAAACATTACCTCTAGTTCTTGTTCCTATACCAATCATCTTACCATCCTTATTCATGATAATACAAGTCTTTTCTATGAACCATACCTGATATGCCTTATCAACTAGCTATCCAAAAAGATTATGTTTCAACCCATCCACAAGGTAAACATCATTAGTGTTAGTCTTTCCATCAAGAGAAATAGATCATATTCCTTTTATGTGACAGGGTGCATTGTTTCCAACTCTAACAATTCCTCCATCATAGTTGTTAAACTTGATTAAATTATTCATATCAGTAGTCATATGATGTGAACAACCACTATCTATGATCCAATTAGTTTTCCTTTCAAATTGTGAAACCAAAGCTTTTTCTTCTTTGACTTCATTTTCAGATTTTTCTTCTTTTATTGCAACAAATCCTATATCATCACTTTCACTTAGGATTTTTTCCATACTAGCTTCAAATTATTCATTATTCACATAGTAACATTCTTTAGGTCTTCTAGGCTAGATCTTCTCATATTTCTTCACTCTCTTGGGACATTTAGAAGCAAAATGACCATATTCTTACAAGTCCAACATTTAAATATTTTCTTACCTTCTGGTTCTATTTTCACAAGCAAGGAAATTCCTTCAATCTTTTTGTCTTCTTTAGATTTAGATCTCCTGCTACTGACATAATCTCCACTGACACTCGCACTCCTAGAAAAAGTAGGGTGAACACTAAGTGCATTGAAGGTAGTCATAATCCTGAGCAAATCTCCGGATTGTTTTAGACTTAAATATCTGCTACTTCTAATCTTCCAAGAAGAGTCTCTCTAGTAAAATTCCTAGTACAAGGTATAACTTGTTCGATCATTTGCGCTGTCTGCTTGAATGCTGGAGTCAAAATTTTCAATATCTTCCATATAATCTCATCTTCATACTTATTTCCTTCACAAGCTTTGATACCTGCAACAATATCTGATATTCTACCAATATAACTTCTAATAGATTCATCTTCCATCATTTTAGCCTATTGAAATAAACATATCCAATTTTGCAATCTGATTCTCTTAGCATGCTTATCACCTTCAAAAGTAGATTCCAAAGCTAACCAAATTTCATGAGATGTTTTTAAAGATTTTACCTAGCTGTACTCATTCTTAGGAAGGGTTGACAAAAGTGCTTCTTTAACAAGTATGTTACACATGAATAGATCTCTTTCTTTTTTAGTGCAATCCTCAATATTGTCTTCTTCAATGATAGTTTTCTCATTCTTAGTGATCAACCAATATCCTAGCCCTAAACATAACAAATGTGTCTTCATCTTCTCTTTCCAGCTGTCATAGTTAACTCCATGAAACTTAAGACTTTTTTTTTCTTTCTGAAATGACTCGCCATGGATCTCCTTAAGCTGTTGAGATTTTCCTTCAAGGACCTGATGCTCTGATACCAATTGTTAGAAAGTAAATTCCACCAAGATAAAACTAAAGGGGGGGGGGGGGGGGGGGGTGAATCAGTTATTTGATTCAAACAACTCTCATTAACTTTATTAGATTTGAAGCACATAGTTAACATAAATATCAACCATAAAAAGATAACCATACATAATGGCACCAGAATTATTAACTAGGGAACCTCTTGATCAGAGAGTAAACTTTGGTGGAGATGGTACCCACTAAAGATGTACTAATATGAAAGTTACTTGTGAGAGGATGGACCCTGTTAGGAGTCTATGAAATACACTCAGTATATATCAGTCCCTATTAGGAGATTCCAATCCTATTAGGAGTTGTGGAAGGCTGAAAGACCCACTTTCCAAACAGCTTCAAGGGCAAGATCACCAAACACACTATCCAAATGATCTATAATTTTGAATAGAATAATACGTAATGTAATTGATCTCAACAAATCTTTCTTCTTTCCTTTGACCGTGCCTCTACTGCACCAAATACTTTTTAGATCTCAACACCAGATCTGCACACTTTCCATCACATAACAATCCCTTAGATCACTTACTCGCATTATTTCACACTTCACAACTTTTATTTATTACAATTCTTGCTATATCTATATTTTAAAATAAAGGAAACAATCCTTCCTTTATACCAACCTCAAATATTTCGTAATTGAGTCATCCAGTTAGGCTTAATCAATTACAAAATATAAACCAATACATGTTACATATTAATTTGATAATTACACAACACTGTCAGCTCACAAACTTAATAAATATTCACACGTGCAACCTCTAACTATGCTAACTAAGCCAGATCATCTTCACAATGTATTAAAGCTCTATATAACTTTCCTTGTCCAGATTTTATCCCTTTTAGGAGATATAATCCATTCATCACAAACTACTTCTTAGGAACTTTGCTAGAATACAGTCTTCACTAGATCTCTTATAACTGGCACAATTACTTGAATTTATATACACGCTCTTGATCATGTCATTAGGGAACTATGAAAACATGTCCTCAACTCCACATAACCTCATATATAATCCACTATGTGCGATAACTCAAACTCTATTTTCTACTGTGTCAATCTTCAGTATAAACAATATGTTGACATCAATGACAAACACAATCATGAATGCAATATGTGACCGCTCTGTAATGCTAGAATACTCCCCCATAGGATATATTCAACATTCATGCTAATGATTAGGCATGTGTGAAAGGTTTGAAACATTATGGGAAATGAAAGGAGTATTGAAATATAAAAATGACACATTATTGTAAGTGGGCATGGATGATGACTGGGAAATACATGGAACATTTATAGGAGGAATAATAGGTTTAGGAATACTTCCAAGACTAATATGTGTAAGATTAATTTTGAAACAAATGTAGTCATGAGAGGTAGATTATATGTACAAACACTAGCTAATGAAGTTGGAATAGGAATATAAGTCTCAACACTAGTGTTAGGTTGAGATAAAGAAAGATCTTGAGCACAAACTTTGATAGGTTTAAGATTTCCATGAATAAGGTGGGAAATAACATGTGCAAAAAATAAACACCATTCTCATCATTGTGAATCAACTTCCTCACATCTTCTACTAGGGAGATGACCTATGCATTATAATTCTTTTGACCTAGCTATTCTCCAATTTTCAAACTCATGGGAGAGTTTTTGCACTTGAATAAGAGGCATTCTTAAGGTCTCATCTTCATCATGATAATAGTGGGAAGAGGGATTGTCAAAAATAGTGGAAATGTCATTAGTAGGCATATTTGTGTTATCAACATTCTTATAAAAAAAAGAGGACTCCATATCAAAGGAACCTATAAGTCTACAACTTCTTCTCATCATAATGCTATAGGTAGGACTCAAGGTTATGACACTCATGTACAAGGTAATCAAAGGAAGGTATGACTAAATAATATAAATATAAATATAAAATATGTAATAAATATGCCAACACTCATCAAGTTTACGCAACATGAATGTAATTAAGACATGATTGCATATGAACTAATGCAATACATACAAACAAGATCTAGACACAAAATTAGAATGAAAATGTCATGCGTCGAGTTCAACAAAATGTAACATAAAGGAATGTGGTTAGGAGGACAATACAGGGTTCTAGAGTGGTTCCCTAATGGTAAACCTAATGAATCCTTAGTTACAATGGAAGGAAGATGACCCACAAGGATCAAGTAACACTTAAGTGCTAAGAAAGTGTAGTGATCCTTCATTTGTAAATTGAGGGTTGATTAGGATAATGTGATTGAATGAAGCAAGATAGAAAGCTATAAATGAGGGAAAGGAAAGTTTCAAAATGCATAGACTGACATAAAATAGAAAACTCAATAAAAAATACTAGAAATGGGGTTTAGAGGATGTAACTAACCTATAAAATAATTTGGAGAGGATTTGGAGGGAGTATGTTGACTGCCTTGACCTATTCTTGGGACTAGGTTGGGTGGGGTTGACATGTTCTGATGTAGGATCATCCCAGGTGTAAGGGAAATCTTGCATCACCCAAAAATATTTTATGGTTTGTTTTCAATAAGGCCTATCTTGTGCAGAGATGCTATTTTTGGAAATTTACTATTTTTAGTAAGTTTTTCATTTGAGCTTAGAATATTCTATTTTATTCCCTAGAGGTTCACTTTGGTTATATCAGCCTGCCAGTAAAGTTTCATTGTAAGATCAAGTCTAGTTGATGCAGGGGCATTCTAGGGTTCTTGGTGAATCTGCATGGGAGGTGTGTGTTTGGCTAGTGTTACTCGGTTGCAACCTTAAAAGATGGCCTCAGTCATTGTAGGAAGCTTAGTCATTGAAGGAACTCGGTAATCTCTGGTGCTCGGTGAAAGTGTTACTCGATGATGCCTGTAGTTCTCGGTCGACATTGGTGCTCAGCGATGCTTGGCATGCTTGGTTATTTCATTGGTGCTCGGTAGTTCTGGTTTACTGACTAGAGTTCTGTGTGATTTGTTGGGCCGACTTGGTGTATTTATTGTTGGTAGTTGTTGTTACAGGCTGATATGTTGTATTTAATGTTTTTAAGGCTATTTGAGAGCCGACTTGTATTGCATTTAATATTTGTTAGGAAGAGTTAATGGTTTCATCCAGCTGACTTGTGGCTGATGATTAGTATTTATAGGATGTTTGGGGTAGTTGTGGAGGATGATTTTTGAAAGGCAATAGATCTGGTTGTCAGATAGGAGATTCTGATAGCAGATTTGAGTGGAAAAGTTGTGGAAAAGTTCCTATGGGACCTTGTAGATCAGATTGATTTCTGATAGTTTATTTATAGTAGAGGTAGTGGTTGAGGCTTGGAAACAAGGAGATTGCTTGGAGGCTTGTGAGCTCAAGTTTAGATCTACCTTAGGGTTTTCATTAGTTGCTGATAGTTTTTAGAGCTGAACTAGCTAGAAATGTATTGGATCTTGTTGATATTGTACAATTACTTTTGATTGTAATTGGCCCTAACCTGGAAGGCCTTACAGCCAGGCATGTTAATGAAAATTGAGTTGAAACATCTTGTTGTGTTGAGTTATCCACTGTGTAATTCTGAAGCTGCAAGGCTAGACTATCCTTAATTGGATCCTCCCTACCTTGGTCTGCATCAGGTGGTATTTGAGAAGAGTTGATCTTGTGGAGCAAAGGTTGACATAGCAAGGCTAATCTTGCAAAGTTGATCTTTTTGGTGAAGAGATCGTATGATTTGGGTTACAGATCCGTGGCACTGAACTTGTGGAATCTTGCCCTAGTTGGTTGTGCAAGGTGGCAGGCTGATCTGACTTGCATACAACTTGGATATTTCCACAAGATGGTCAGCATAGGGTTTGTTGCAGAGGGTTTCTCTTATCTTTAAGGATGCCTCTGAGAAGATTGGACCCTAGAGTGATTGCAGATCTCTGTGATACTATGGAATCTAGGATCACAGAGAAGGTGAAATTAGATTTTTAGATTTGAGATGGAATTGATGAAGAATGACATGCATGGTCACCGAGATCATGAGAGTTGTTGCTGGTGTACTTTAGAATTTTGGTACTGAAGATGGCTATGAGGAAGCTGCTGAAGACTTTGGACCTACTGGATCTAGTGGTGATGACCGGAGAGATAGATCTGGTGAAGACAGAACTGCTTGGTTGCCTAGATCTAGAGCTTGGTTAAGTAATAGTTACCGAATGGAAGTTTCTACTTTCTCTGGTACTTTGAAGCCCAAGAATTTGATTGATTGGATTGGTGAACTTGAAGATTTCTTTGAGCTAGAAGAAATTGAAGATCCTCTTCGGGTGAGATTAGCATAGACAAAGTTGAAAGGACATGCTGCTCTTTGGTGGAAAGAACTACAAAGAGATAGAGAAGATGAAGGTGAAATGAAGATCAATTGGTGGAGGTTGATGGTGACAAAATTGAAAGCTAAGTTCATACCTTCTGACTATGAGCTTGACTTGTTTAAGAAGTTGCAGAATCTGAAGTAGAAAGATTTGCCTATTGAAGATTATACCAAGGAGTTCTACAAACTTACTATTTGGTCTGGACACCAAGAGCTTGGTAAGGAAAATGTAGCTTGGTATGTGAATGGTTTGAGATTCTATATTCAGGATGAGCTTGGTATGCTGAAGATTGATTATGTTGAAGATGCTTATCATTATGCTCTGAAGGTAGAAGATAAGTTGAAGAGGAAACAACATAGTAACTCCCAAGGGAAGGAAAAGATTGATCACTCAGTGAAGGATTAACCGACTGATGCAAATGATGAATAGAAACCCATGGAACTGAAGAAGAAGATAGGTAGAGTTATCTTTAAGGGTACTTTCTATAACTGTGGAGAAGGAGGACACCATTCTTTTGAGTTTACACAGAAGAAGCTTGGTGACCAACGAACTCCTATGGTAAATGAGAATGAACCTGAATCTGAGAACTTGCTGCTTCGATGAACATTGCTCGGTACAAAAGAGGAACCTTGTCAGAGGAGTAACTTATTTAGGAACTGATACAAGTCTGGAGGTAAATGCTGTGATGTTATTGTTGATAGTGGTAGTATTGATAACCTTGTTGCTGAGGACATGGTTCAGAAACTTGGGTTGAATAGAATGAAGCATCCTTGTCCTTATAGGATTGGCTGGTTGCAAGATGATCATGCTCTAGAAGTAAGAGAACAATGCTTTGTTGATGT
>BSBK01001058.1:340000-407500 GCA_027943335.1 Chamaecyparis obtusa | reverse complement strand
ATGTTGAACACCTATTCAAATTTCTATGTCAAGTTGTCTACCTCTATTTTTCTAAAATTTTATCACCACTTACAGGCCTAGTTTGGCCCACCATGATCCTACACATACTCGTACATCTCTATCAACGACACTGCTCTCCTTATTAGGGTTATCTAATTTTTAGGAACTACTTATTAATAGAACTCTTCTTTAAATGCTTTCCCTAACTCTATCAACATACCCACTGGGAATCTAACAAAAGTAAATGTAATAGAAAAAATATTTCACTAATACATATTAAGGACCAAACTTACCTTATTACTAACAATTGAGGAATCACACAAGAAGGAATTTACTATGCCTTATTTGTGAACCAAAAATCTCTCAAAACATCAACTGATCACATGCCAACTTCATAGGAATGTCCTTTGCAACATTATTTTCATTGGTGTCATGAACTTCTAATACAGTCTCCACCATTCTCTAGTCATAGTCCTCTGAAACCAAATTTATCAATTTATAACATAAAATGTTGACCCCTTTTGTATCCAACATCCATTCAATACGAGGTTGGAAATCTTCATTTTTATTAGCCTTAATAAATTTTTAGAGTACAAAGTTACTTGTAGGCAATTTTTGAGAGCATGTTATTCTCAACCTTCTTTAGAAAGACATAATCTTTAGAATATTGATCTTGTGGTTCACAACAAAAATATTTTCTACATAATCCTCATTAAAAATGCATGTCTACCATACTAAAATTTTATCAGCCATCATCTCCTTGCACAACAACCATGAAATACTTATTTTTCATCTCCCCTTTATTTTATTTTTTCTCATTTGGTATTTTATATTATGATTAACTAAGTCAATGTCCTCCTATGGATCACATATCTTTTCCCCTTTCTCTTATTTTCTTTATTTTCTTTGAAATGTTTATAATTTATCTCATTTGAGAAACACAATGATGCTAACACCAACAAAAATGGAAATATTCAATACCATTTAAGTGCCTACTTTGACCATAGACTTTGCTAAAAAATATTCAACTAATTTTATTGACCAAAGCATTTTCAAAATTTTCCATTTTCATCTTCAAAGAATCAAATTTCTATAATTCAATTCATATAGCAATGCTACCAAAATAGAGCTGGAAAAAAGATTGTCAATTGATTTTGCAGTCCTAACAAGCTTCTACACAATACATTGTATCAAATCACCCAATTCCTTTGTAGTATCTATCGAACCTTCACACCTTCTTGTGTGGGCTAGAAAATCTTCATAACACCTCACCTTTTTGAACAAACAACATGCCTATGTAAAATGCAATAGGGTTCTTTCACGAAATCCTTATGTAGCTTGCTTTCCTCCTTCAATTTGTTGTCCTATGCATGCATTATCTTAATAAAATTTTATTTTGACCCAATATTAACAAAGGCTTCTATTGGTCATCCCTCCTTCCTTCCCCATGTGATTCCTTTAGAGGTGGACTCCACTCCTATTTAGGTGGGGAGATTTATTGTTGCTTTGGAACGAGTTTGGCTCTCTTTTCTCCTTTCTCCCTCTTTTGTTGTTTTTATTGAAGTGGGGGAGTCTTCTATGGAGGTGATGATTTTCCTAGTGGGAGAGGTTGGAAGTTATATTACGAGGGATTTTCCCATTTTTTATTTCTTTAATGTGGGGTTGGAATGAGTGTGGCATGTCTTCCTTATTTTTTTGTTGTTGTCCCTATTGAGGTGGGGTACCTCTCCTATTGAGGCAGAGAGAGGATTTGTAGGGGATTTATAAACTTGATGGTGGAGAGCCTTTGTTGATGGCTATATAATGATTTTAGGTGCCATTTCAAAACCCAATATGAAGGTTTGGGGTGTCTTTCAAAACCCTTGGTTCCTCTTATTTGTTTGGGTGGTTTAGTTTAAGGTTTTGGGAGCCTTATTAAAACCCAATGTTTTAGAGGTTTAGGGAGCCTTTCAAAACCCTTCAGGTTTTGTCTCAGGATGGGAGTTTCTTATTTGTCTAGTATGCATTTATTGCTAGATATCTTGTTGCTAGTTAGAATGAAGGTTATGGTCCGAGCCTTGTTAAAACCCATGTCTCAGGTTAAGGGATCTTGGAAAAAACCTTGTTTTTTTAGGTTTATAGTTAAAGGGGCCTTGTAAAACCCCTTGTCTTTTCTCTTGAGGCTTTGGCCTACGGAAGTTGCAACTTATACTTTGTATTCTTTTTTGATTAGACTATTGATTCTTAGCTATTTGTTAGCTACTGCTATGTAGTGCTCCATCTTTTTTAGCTATTCCTTCTTGGGGCTCTAGATCCCTCTCAAAATTTGTTTCCAAAGGGTTTCAAGTTCCTTCAAATCCTATTTTCCCCTAATCAAAAAGTATAGCCTTTAAATTTGTTGCTCTCAAATAACATTTTTCATTTTCTACATCTTTATACCTTTGTTTGCTTAACTCTACTCTCCAAAGATTCCATAATTGTTAGATCTGATTCTACATCTAAGTCCTAAGCAACCTCAATAATTTTCTTGACTTTATTGAATCTTTGCAAGTCTTCATAGAGACCAAAAAATATTCAAAGAGGACCTTCACATCAATTATCATGCAATTGTTTTTTTCAACAACAAATTGAAAGGGGGAAGATAAGATCTGCAATAAAAACCTCCCACTCAAATCAAGTTGACAACCTAATTTCTAGAGGAAATATTTGCACCACCAGAAGATACAAACCCATCCTGAGATTTATCCTTTGCATTTTTATTAGTCTTATTTAACCATTTCTTTTTGATCTTCTCTCTTTATTTATTACTACCAATTTCCCTTTTCATCAGAATATCAATCTTCTCAACCTTTCCTCTTCAAAATTTAACAACATGCCTTGATTGTTTGTAATTAAAACAAGTGGGAACTTGCTACAAACCTCTTCCATTCCTTCTTCTATTAGATCCAAACTCAACTACCTTATGCCCATACTTGTTACAAGAATAAAAATATCCATTTTTGTACTATTGGCATTGTTGTCAATTTTAGTGTCTAGATTCTAGAATTGTGTAGATCTATAGACAATGATATCAAATGCAGGCAAACATAGGATGGACAAAATTGGAGAGAATAACAAGGGGGAGTACTCACAGAATGACATTTCCAATGAATGCCCCAACAATATTAGGTTTTATGATTATCTCTAGAGGATTCTTATATTACTATCATCCTTCTTCTTCATTGCACTGAACTTTGTTGCAGACACTAAAGAACAAGGGGACCTTGTAATATATTACTTTCAATTCCTTGTTTTTAGTTCTTATAAGCACCTTGTTAGGTTAAGGGGGATGATACCATTTTACTCTTGGCCTTAATTGTCACAAACTATAACATGCAACTATTAGCTGTGCTGGATAGGATTTGAGGTTTGCAAGGCATGTAACTACCGGTGGTCATTTTGGCTACAAAAATTCTATGAATGTCCCTCGCCATATCATATTTATCATTAATAGATCACATTCCAAGGCTTGCCTAGATGGTAAGGTAGAATGGAAGGAATTTCAAAAAAATATGAATACCATTTTACTGTATCCTTAATTGTCACGTTAAAATAGTGTCAAGTACTCTTGATAAATCAAATTGCATTGAAAAACTCTCACATGCAACTATCAGTGGTGCTAGACATAATTTGAGCTCTAGAGGGCATATAACTTCAGTTGGCCATCATTTTGGCTGCAATCATTCTATGAATGTCCCTCCCCATGTCATACTTATCATTGATAGATCACATTCTAAGGCTTGGGCAGATAGTACTGTAGAATGGAAGGAATAGGAAAGAATACAAACAATGCAATAGACTAAGTCAGAACTGTTCGGATAACGCTTATGAAAATGAACACAATTCATTGCTGCCTCCTTATCATTGGTATTGTATTGTAATTTCTCTATGTGTCATTATGATATTCACATTTTCCATGCCTACATTTGTTATTATCCATTTGCAATCATGCAATCTTTCTGTCACTATACTTTCCGGATTTCAATTATTAATACTCTTGTAATATGTACAATGTAGCATTCTAATTTAGTAATGTGCACTCTTTTGATGAATAGAGGCCTTTTCTATTAATAAAAATACAAAAGTACATTATTCACAAAAAAGGGGCCGGAAAGAAAAAAGTCACCCCACGAAGAGTCACACGACAACTAGGCCAAAATCATACAACTATTCATTAAAAAAAATATATAAGAAAGAAACCCTCAAGTTGTGAGAGTAGTAGCAGAAGAGGGAGGAGGATCTATGTCATCAAGATTGCCCCAAACATTGGTCCCCAGGGTCTGGTCGGGGAGAGACCAACCATCATCTTTATCTTCTTCTTTCTCCAATTCTCCATCCTCCCGTCTGGGAGAAATAGAAAGCGCTAGATAGGGGAACTTATTAGAAGTGGCAGGAGGCCATGTAGGAACACTGGCCAAAGGCCGAGCAAATGCAGCTGCAGTAGAAACAGGCAAGGGAGGCCAGCCAACATCCACAACCCTTCAAGAAGGAGGAGAGGTAGAGTGGTGGCGCCAAGAGCACGACATTCTGGAATGCCTGGCAGAGGAACTCTGGCTATGACGACGGCTTCGGGGTGGTGTGTGGTCAGCCGAGAGAGAATCCGATGGCACCTAAGCAACGGTACATGGGGCATTGCCCCAATGTTGCAACAATTCCTATAAATGGCCAACCTCTAGCGCCACTTTATCAGTTTGAACTTGGATCTACATCATGACATTATTACATAAACATGCTTTAGCATAGGGAGAAATATTGATATCCAGAAAGTTGTGAGAAAAAAGAACAGCATTTTGGTCTTTTCATAAAGAAAAAAAGATCTCCATCCTGAAAGCATGCTAGATTTGGGTATACTGGGAAGGCATTTTGGGTGAGTCGTCTAGGAGCGCCATATGCCAGGAAAAAGGCTTAGGCCGGAAAGGCATAAAAAGGCCATGTATCCAGTTCCAATAATTCTAGGCCCGACGACAGAACCAAAAAATGTGCATAATCATTTTAGAATGCCCACAAAAAGGGCATTTAGGGTTAGACACACCCAAATGTCGCAGCTGAGCTCCCAAAGGCAAACCCTGGTAAAGCAAACACCATGCAAAGTGAGCAATCTTGGACTCAGTAATAGCATCCCAAATATTACAAAATCGCCAGTTCCAGGTTTTTTGGGAGGATGAAAGGTGCCAGCGATGATTGAGAGAATCAATCATAGGCAAAGTAGGCACAAGCCAAGAATACCCAAGCTTGGGTTTGTAACTGGTAAATGGCGTGTCAGGGTACCATTTCTAGTCTTTCCACCAAGGTTTAACTGACTGAATTCCCAATTTATGCATGAAATGGGGTGGAATAGTCGGGACAAGCAAGTCAAAAGTCTGACGATTTGGGCGGATGAGCCGAAACTAAACATGGAGATCATCCCAAGAGCAGAGACTCATAGTGGATCTGGAAAACAAATCTTTGGGCGTTTGAATGCCACATTTGTGAAAATGAAGAGCACTCATCCCTTGGATTTTGGCCAGAGGAAGCCCTTGCTGAGCAAACAAAGGGGACCACCAAATATTTTGCTGGTTGAGAGAAAGGCCATCATGAAAACCATTCCCAGCCCAACGAATCCAAGGCTTGACAGCTTCCCAGGCTCTCCAAATACTTTTGGCAACAAAAGTACCCTGGATATGAACAAGGGTCTTCATAACCAAAAGGGTTTGAAAGCCAATCCCCTTCCAAGCAGGCTTGTGTAAGGGATACCCCGAAGAGATGCAATGTCGAAGCAAAATTTTCCAGGCCTCATTGCTTGTGAGCACTCTTTTTAATTTGTATTGTTGTGGTTATTGAAATTGCAGTCGTATGCATAGTAGTATTAAATGTAAAATAGGAAGAGAAAGTAAGATGTAAGACAATGTCACCTTGTATTTCAATAAGTGTCAATTCTACCATTTCTAAACTTCTCAATATTGCAGTCTATTTATCTAATGCAATTATTATCTTTTTTAAGGCCGCTTGAGTTTTCAACCCAATACAATCCATTATTTCCCAAAACCTATTGACATAAAAAATTGATTTAAAACAATTTCCAGTCCATTCTTTGTCCACTACTCAACATGGTTCTTCAACCATAAAAATCCTCGACTTCCTTAAGGATTCCAAAACCTACCCAAATTTTTGCCGACAACAATACAGTGAATAATTTGTATGTGCTCTTCCTCCGTTGTCGGGTTCTAACTCCAATCCTCTAACCGATGTCAAAGTCCGACAAATTTTTTGGAATTCAAACTACTACTAGTCCAGCCCCAACTTTGTTTCTCAACTCTAAAATAACTCTGACAACTCATCCAACCAACCAATTAAATTATTCTTAACATAATTATGCACAACCATTTAAAAAGATATTATCTATTAGCTATTTGTTGCCTGCCCACAAACCCACAACTACTAGTTATTTTTATCTTATCCCCCATAGTGAGATTTTTTCTCATGTCACAATTTTATAATTTTTTATTTTCTAATATCTTTATGCATTCCATATGCATTCATTCAATAAAATATTCTTTTTATTGAGATAATAGCTCTCTAACGACAAAACAAAAGATGGCTCTTACGTCAAGCCTTTAAAAGAAATATTAAGCATTAGTTATAATGGTTATAGTAGAAGGAGGCGGTAGAGAGTCCATTTGGATCGGTTGTACCATTGCTATACATTAAACAAGAAGTTTGTATTGTTTTTAAAAAAGTTGAGTGAGATTGAATTCTACTCCATCTTGATGGCTTTCATGAGCGACCACTCTACTCAATCTCTACATCATCGATAACCTCAGCACTCTCACCTGTTATCAACATTCCATAATAGCTCTTCTAACTATGAATAATAACATTTTAATTAGCACTCAAACTATGTTTTAATTGCATAATTATTTGGTCTCAATGCCTACAAACTAAGTTTCTGTAATAATTTGGTCTCAATGCCTACAAACTAAGTTTCTGTCATTTTTATGTTTTTCACAAAGTTTGAAAACTTGGATTTGATATGGACTTGGCAGTCTAAAATAGGATTCGAACTTGGAACTCGCGAGTCAATTTGATGATCCAACAGACTCATGAATCAAGTCGAATCCCGCAAGTACCAAGAGTCCTAGTCAAGTTTTCCAAGTTGAATCCCGCAAGTCCCGCAAGTACCAAGAGTCCTAGCCAAGTTTTCCAACTATGATGTTACAACTATATCATATTGGCAACTACTTTAGCCTTACATATTTTGTAGTTTATTGCCTGGGATAACATCTGAGAAAGGCTGCTATTTGTTTTGTTTTGAGACAGACATATTTTAAAATTAATAAATATTGTAGTTTTGGATGTGCTTTTTCAACCACACAAGAATATTATTGTTGTTGTTGAACTTGCCTAATCCCTTGCACTGAATTATACTCAACGTCAGATGATTAACTACTTATTCTTTTGATAATATTAAATAATTGGAAATCTTCACCTAGCTATTGGAGTTAGCCAGCAGCCATTGTCGTTCTCCTTTTGTAAAGCTAGCAGCCCAGATTTGTCCCACAGATGAAAGTCATTCCTTTTTATGGAGGGAGATTTATCATGCAAATATGGCCACTTGCTATCATATTATATAAGAAAATTGAAGCTTCTTTTTCAAAATATGAGGGTCTGAAGGGTTTTAGAATGCAGGGCTCATTACAGCTGCAATTGTATATAGGAAGTTGTATTTCTAATGTGGTTCCATATGTGGGCATGAGTGCTTTCTGGTTGAGAGCATAAATGTTTGATGCTGCTTTTAGATTACACTGTGTACAAGTTCTTTTATCAATATTTTTTATCACACTCTGTGATACGTCATCAGAATGATAGAGAGCTAAGAAATATAAAAGGTATTTGGAAAGGCTTCTGAACACTTATCTGATTTGAAGAAGTTGGGTGTTCTTTCTGCACTAGAATTAAGGTATGCTGTGTTTCATTGGATAGAGTAAACCTTCTTACAAAGGAAGGTTCTTTATACATTCAATTAACTTAAATGCAAAGTCTATTTGCACAGAGGTTAGTGCAGGGTTGATTGGGTCAGGAAAAAACTGATAGACAGAGGAGAGGGTGTGTTTGAGTTTTACCATTAATGCAGTTCAGTTGCTGAGGTGGGTAGATCTTGGGACACTGGAACTTGATTAGGCAGACAGAAGAGCACTCATTGGACCTTTAAGTACCCAATTCAATTACATGTTTAGATTAGGTAAGCTCAGGAAAGCTTCTGGTCCCATTACAGAGCAGCCATCAAGGTAAAATTCAATTCAATTACATTTTTCTCTGAATCTTAGGGTTGATTGGGCCATAGGCAGAGGAGAGACTATTTGAGTTTTACTAATACAGTTCAGTTGCTCTGTGGTGGGTAGATTTTAGGACATTGGAACTTGACTAGAAGAGCATTCACTGGACCTTTAGGTACTAAATTGAATTACATGTTTAGATTAGTTAAGCTCGGGAGAGGGCTCAGTCTTATAGAGCAGTGATTAAGACAAAACTCAATTGAATTACATTTTTTTCCACCTTTAAATCCTTATGCTTCATTGCCAAGTTAGCTCACTACCCTTGCTGCATGTGAACAACTGTATTTGAAGATTGAGATCATTCAAGTTTAAACATTTAGGATTGAAACAAGTGAGGGTTAGGGTTTTTAGTCTGAGCCCCAACAATTCAAATTTCAAATCATAAAAATGAGTTCAGATCCTAGAGGGTCAAATGACCGTTTTGAATCAAGTGTGTGGCAGCCTTCAACCAAGCCCAATTCGGCCTTCAGTCCCCCCGCCATAGGACTTGTAGCAGCGATAGCAGCTGCCTTCTTAATTGTGACCTATTACAGATACTTTCTCAAGTACTGCAAGCCATGCCTGTGCCTGTGGACGATTCCCTCTCGCAGCCGTCATGAAGTCGTTGTGCAGGATTCTGATGGCCTGCAGCTTTCTGGGTCACAGAATTTCGGCCTGGATGAGGCTCTCCTGAAGAAAATACCCATTTGCAGGTACAGAAAGGGGGAACATTCAGCCCTGATGGAGGGAACAGAGTGTGCAGTCTGTTTATTAGACTTTGAGGAGAATGAGTGCCTCAGAATTCTGCCCAAATGCAGCCATGCTTTTCATATAAATTGTATTGATATGTGGCTGAAATCTCATGCTAACTGTCCTCTCTGTCGATCTAATGTTGTGGGTTCTGATATGTCCATAACCATTCCTCCACCTCCCGCTCCTTCCCCTGTTTTAGAACACTCCTCTGTTATAATTTTCATCAACAGTGTACAAGAAGCCCCACAAGGCCATTACAACGGTGCAGCTGAAGAGCAGAGGGACACTGTTGAAGAAAACAATGGGCTGCCAGAGGTCAAGAATTCCAATATGGAGAAAGAATCAGAAGCAATTGGAAATAATTGTACTGCCATGTCCAGCAATTCAGAAGCTCTTGTACATGAACCAATGCAATTGCAGCCTTTGAGAAGAGAAGGGCTCTCTGGATTGGAAAATTATAATGCCTTCTATGGATCATTATTCAGTAGCAATACTACCTTCAGGTGCCACAGGCAGAATTTAAATGATGGTCTATTTGTATGAACTTTGATCTCTTTTGTCCAAATCAGACAACGAAGCTCCAGTAATAAGTCCATTGTGCATTAAAACATTAGCAGACCTAGTGAGGATTCTGAAACTCTTCTTTCACTGCAAAGACTTGTTAATTAGAAAATGGAAAGAATAAAGATGATGTAAACAGAGTCCATGACAATCAGATAGTATATATATAGTTGGGAAGTGATTGTGAATCCTTTGCAGGAAGATAGTTTGAAGGTTATGTCTAAATATGTTATTCCTTTGCTTTCATGAAAGAAAAGAAAATTTAGATGTTAAAATATTTTTTAGTGAGAATGAAAAGGGGTATCCAAGTTGATTTTGCAATGAAGTTTTTTTCAAATCAATTTGTATATATTTTAAAATCTTAATTTTTTTTCCCTTGATCAAACATTCAGAGATGGAAGAGAACGAAAAATCAAGTTGAAGATATAAATCTAAGGAATAGTGAAGCAAGTGAGAGAAAGAACAGAGAACTTCTCAAAGTACACAAAGTTAATTTAAAAAACAATCTTTTGAATAAAAAATAGACTAGAAAATTCATATAAGAAAAGAATAATTAAAGAAGTTGATCTTTTTACTTATTATTTATGCAAAACTTTTTTTAAATTATTGGAAACTTCTTTCAAAATCTTCTTTATTGATCTTTATCCGTTTTTAAGGCAAATAAATGATTACAAGAAACTACTTTGAAATTTATGCTATATAATTCTGAAGGGTCAGTGTTAAATATGTATATTGCGAATACAACCTTTTTTTTGAAGATTTGTAGCTGGCTTAATTTTTAAGTCTTCGACATTTGATTGTAATGTGGTGGGTACGACAAATTGTAAGAGCTGAGTTCTTCATTGCCACCTTTGGAAGATGGTTCTTGCTTTGAGTGGGGGCAAAGAAACTACTAGATCAAATTGAGATTCATTAAAACCACCACCTCTTACCTCTCTTAGCCACTTCATGATACAATTTTTCTATTGCCATGTTTTTCAATTAATTATAATTTTTTCAATTCAAACTTAAAACATTTTGGGGCTTTCAGTTATTAGATTTAGTTCTAATGGTGAAATCTTGAATATCATTTTTTATGGAAATATGTCTGTTATATGTAGGGGGATCTATTTGGGGGTTGAATCTGACCTAAACATGTGTCGGGGGGTTTGAAGCCCGGTGGGTGGCTTCTATATCTCATATCATCATGTGCATCAATTGTACTCAACCTATAGAACTGATATCTATGTAGTGATGTATCTTATAGTTTGTATAAAGTTAGACTTATTTTTTCATACTCTTATCCATTTAATACACTTATTCCTTAAAGTTTTAAAACTCAAATTTAAATTTTGGTTGATATCACCCATTCCTTTTATGCTTAGAGCTAGCTTCACACATGTTTGTACAAATTATTGTCGTATACTTGTATCTTAAAGCATTCATTTTTTAATTTATCATAGTATCTCGTTGAATCATATTCAACCAATCAATCACAAAATTTACATTGTTATATTAAGACTAACTTAGATCTACAATCTCATTCTAGACACATTTGCATGCTTGAAGCTAGTTATCTTTGACTTCTTGTGTGACAAAGCTTTTTGGGTGCTTGACCTAAGTGGTTGTGTGCATTAGTGCTTTTAATGTCCCTCTAAAGGTAATCATAAATATTATAATGTAGATTGTAGAGAAAAAAATAATAAATTTGACACAAAATGAAGTGAGAGTACAACGACTGCATACTTTTCATGGAGAAATGATTGTGTGCATACGTACAAACAATATCTAGATCCATGAATTTTGTTGGAATATGATGCCAATTTTATTGTTATTTCAACAATGATAAATAGTCAACATGGAGTACCATGGTAGTGTCTCAGATTGCACCTAGTGCAATTGGCTAAAGCCATGAAGGTCAGGGGTTTGCAAGGAGGCTAGTTGTAGTCTCTTTGTTGTCACCAAAGGTATTTTATAGAAAAGCCATTTAAAAAATAAAATAAAAATTCCCACATTTTTTTTCTAATATAATTTTCCGAAGCTTTCCATATAAGTCAATGTGTTTATTTTGGCTTATGTGTTGTGATTGATGTCACCTAATATCTAACTATATATGTTGTAGTCATTGATGATGAAGATGGTTGAAGAACAACTATGATGATTGGAGAATGAAGATAGGTCAATGTAGTTGATAGTAGGAGATTACTGTCTGTTGCATTGGCCAAGAGTTACCAATATGAAAAGGGAGAACATTGCTTGACATGAGTTACAAATATGGAAGGAGAAAATATTACATGATATGGAAGGAGAGAACATTGTATGATATGGATGGATATAACATTACATTATATGGAAAGATAAAACTTTGCATGAATGGAGTAACATATATGGAAGACATGGAAGGATAGAATATTGCTTTCCTCTCTCTTGGTACCATATGTAAAAGTGGAGATAAGATGCGTTGAGATGAGACGACGTTAGAATAAAGGTGATTGTATTTATGGAACATGCTGGTCTTTGGATATATGATGTAGTGAGTATATACAAAACACCTTCTAGTCTTTGAAGATTTGATGTAGTGAGTATATGCATAAGAGTATGTTGCAGACAGTCTAAAAGAATGCTTTAGATTCCTCCACATTGGAGAATTTGGTCTTGTGGTTTTGAGCATGTTGTGTATGTTTTGTGTACATTGCACTACAATACTCTCACATCCTTGTTGTTCTAGTTGATATGGTTGGTGCTTCCAGTTGACTGATAGTTTGGTTGCCTGTAAAGAGTTGATCTAGAAAGTGCTCCACATTTCTCCACATTGATGTTTTATGTGCTACAACTAGGAAGACATGTATATTACATCTGTGCTATGTCTTTGTTCAATTTTTATAAGCTATCGTTGTTCACAAGAAGTGATTATAATGATTTGTGTATGATTAACTCTCTATAATGAAGTGTCTTTATCACTTATGTTGTGTCAGTATGATCTTGAAGTGAGAAGAAGAGATAAATATTTAAGAATGCCTTTAGATGTTCAAGCAAAGTCCTGACATTCTCTGCATGATGCTAAATGGTTTGGTAGTTGGTGAATTATTTGGAATGCATGTTTTAACCTAATTGTTTTAGTCTGATTAACAAAAGTTGTGATTCAACTTGCGATGTATCCTTGGGTACCTTCACCTAGTTTGAAGATTGCATTTCTCTGATTTTGGGTCCTACATTAGTGTGTGAGGATTTGTATTGAGATTATTCACTTGGAAGAAATGTTTTGGGTTGACGAGTGAAGGGTTTCTGGATATATCTACACATTACCTTGAAGTTGACCTTATATGATGTGTGTTAGCATGTAAATTATTTCTAAAGTAGTGAAATATGTGTTATGATACTTTTAGGTCCTCTCTTTCTCCTGGATTGGGCTACTTTCACCACAATTATGTTTTGGTGATTGACTTGATAGGACCTATGTTTAACCTCTACTTTGGTTGACCTAGTTGATGTTTTCAATACAGATGATGGTATATAAAAGATCAAATTGATGATAAAAAGTGTGCAAGAGTGTGTGAATTAGACGGAATAGTGTAGAATAAAGAGTTACTAATTTGTGGTAGAAATAATAGGTGGTGATGGCATTATGAATTTGGTTGCTTGAGGCATCGATTCAAGGATAGATTCATATTTGGAGGTTTGTTGGAGTAGTATGCCAAATGCTTGTTCATATTGATTTATATGTTCATGTAACTTTCTCAGAGATAGTTTGTCTTCCTTGCAATTACTGTATATTTCTTTAAGGCAGTGTGTCTAAGCCTGTAAGTTCTTTTGTATCTTACCCTAGGATAGTGTGCCTTAGCTTACAATTATAGGGAGAAATGAGATTTCTTGCTAGCGAGTCTTAAAAAAACATTGTAATACTTATTTCATATATTGTGAATTAACTCTCACCAACATTTTACCATTCTTGGGTTTTCCATGTAAATCTGGTATTTTCTTGTGCATGGTGTTCATTGCTTTATCTTCTTTATACTGCTATACACAATACTTGGATTATTTGATTGTGAGTTTGAATGAAGAGCCTATAAGACTAATTCACCCCCTTCTTATTCTTAAGGTGTTTTCAATAATATATTATTTATTATTTTCTCTATGTATTTTCGTATAGTGATTTTTTATGACAATTGGTACTAGAGAAAGTAATCGTGTAAAAGTTGTATACTTCTAGGAGTGAACAATGACAAGAAGCATGGTTTCCATATTTAAGGTGAAAAATATTAATGGTTCCAATTTTGTTGCACAAAATATATAAAGATTCAAGCTTTATTAGTGGAGGATGGATGTGCCTTAGCTCTCAAAGGGATACTAACAAAAATAACAACCATGACCCAAGAAGATTGTGGTGAAAAGGATATCATGGCTATATCAAGAATCCAATTGTCTCTAGTAGATTTAGTTTTTTTCAATTTGACAAAGGATAAAATTTCACATGACTTGTGGACCAAGCTAGAAAAGATAATGAGAAAAATTCATTGGAAAATATAATTATGTTACAAAGGTAGTTGTATAATTTGAGGATGCATGAAAGTTCATTAGTTGTAGATCATTTGAACAATTTCAACACACTGACAAGCAAGCTGGCTTTAGTAAGGGTGAAATCAAAGAAGAGGATAAGGTAACAATATTAATATGCTCCTTTCAAATTAAAACTTGGTATCAACTAGTTATGACATTCAACACTAATAGAGAAATTGGTCTTTCAATATGTAGTGGCTGTAGCAATTTTTCAAGATTAAAGGTGAGAGACATCTCAAGGATCTTCTTATAATGGAACACTAATTTCAAGAGGTATAACTCAAGAAAGAGGTAATACTAAGAATTTCCTAAAATGTCTAAATCCAAGGGTTATCTAGAGTAAAATATTATTATTGTGGCAAAAATAGAGATGTCAAAAAGGATTCTGAGATTTCAAAAGAAAGGAAAGAGAATCCTAGTTCATAGACATATGAGGAAAACATAACATAAGTTCAAACACCATTTGAATATGGAGAGGTATCAACTAATAATCTAAGAGTCTCTTTAATTCATGTTTGGATTCTTGATTCAAGTGCCTCTTTTCATAGACTCCACAAATAGATTGATTTTCTTCTTAACAATTTTGTGATGGAGCTATAGTAACATGGGAAATGACAACCCCTTTGAAGTTTTTGGTGAAGGTGAGGTAAGGATCAAGATGTTTGATAGAGTTGTAAGAACTATACTACATGTTAGATATGTACACAGATTAAAGAAAAAGTTGTTGGAACTTGGATTTTTTGAATAAGGTTAATAATTTACTAGAGAGAATAGTTGTCTGAAGGTAACAAAGGGTTAAAAAAACATGTTTCTTGATCAACGAATTAAAAAAAACATTTTTTTTTATCAATAGATCACCCACTATAGCTCTAGATAATAAAATTATAAAATATGAAGTATGGATAGGTAAACTTGTTGATTATTATTTTCTTTGTATTTTTGGTTTTGATGGTTACTCTCACATTCTTAAAGAGAATAGAAATAAGTTGAATGTGAAGTCCACAAAATGTCAAATTTGTAAAAATGGGTATAGGTTGTGGGATACTACTACCATAAGATTATAGTTAGCCAAGATATTTATTTTATTGAAAAAAATGCAAAGAGCTAAAGAATAGCTCAATATAGAAATTATTAGATAGTGGAGGTAAAAAATAGTGATGCTTAGTTGGAGATACTAGATGAAAACAAGATGAAAAAAAACCAAATGAGCCATAGGGTGAAATATTTCTCCTTGTAAGAATATCAACTAGAATATATCAAGACCACCTAAAAGGTACTCTCATACTTGCAATTTTTCTTATGCATTACTAATTGATGTTGGTAATCCTAGTGTGTACCTAAAATACCTTCATGAAATTAGTTTGCTAAGAATCAATTCAATTTGACCTAATTTAACCTTTAAAACATGATGAATTGAAAGCTTAAAGAAATAAATATCTCATGGATCCCTATTTAAAGATGCTAATACAATGCCCTTAGCAAGCATCCATTAGAGCCAACTCTAAAATGAGAATAATACGCTAAAAAGATGATGAATTATGCATATTTTACTCAAAACAATACTAAATTATGCTTCTAGATCAATTTCACTATAGTAATGATGCAAATTATAAATGCTCTTGGGATCCTTTTCTCTTGATTTTTGCCTTCTATTTATAGATTTCTCCAAACTTAGGGGATGGAGTAAGTTTAATCATGATTGAGTTTGGGTTAAGTCCATGGTTTCAAATATTGAGACAATTTAAATATTTTGTCCTCAAAGATTGCGACAATGAGACAAAATGAGTGGTCAAGATGTATTCTCCAAGTGAGTGATTGAGATTCAATTTGACTTTGATCCATGTGAGTCCAATTCTCAATTCCTATTGGTTGAGGTAATTCCCTCCCATGTGGTAGGTGAGAAATATTAGGAATTAAATAATTAATTTAATTTAATTCTTTAGTCATGTGTACCTCTTGAATGGGTTAGATTTGATTTAATTCAACCATACAATTTATTTGATTAATTGCATAATTAAATGACTTCTTTGATTTATTTAATCATTTTGGCTTTGATTTCAATTAATCTCCAATTTTTCCTTGGTTACTCACTTGGATCAACTTGACAATTTTTAGGTGTCTACAAATGTCCATCTTTGAATCAATGTACGAAGCACATTGGTTCAAAGAATGTTTGATGTCCCGATTACTGATTCGATCTTGATGATTGATGTAGATTCCTTGGTAAAACCCTGATTGATTGATGATGGCGTTGGTCAATATGATGATGGATCTAGGATATGATGCCTGATCTGAAATGATTCACTGATTTCAATGCCCCACTGATGATTTGAAAATTTTCACGGTTCATGATCTTGAAATAGATTTTGTTTAAATTGATGAAGATATGACTGCATGCCCCCTCAAAAATGAAATGGAATGCCTTTTGATGAAATATTATGTGTTTTGATAATTTTTATTCAATAATTTTGATTTTTTGTTCACTTTAATTTCATTTCTGATAATTATGTGACTGGTTAACTGATGAGAATGCCCCTAATCCAGTCAATTTGGTGATTAAATTCAATCTTGGGTCAATTTTCTACTAAAATATGCCCCTTTGTAGGTCAAATAGCTATATATAGGGGTAAAAAGTTAATTTTACTATTCATTTTGACTTTCCTTATTTGAATTTTTCTCTCTGACCCTTCTTTCTTTTTGACGATGGTTGTGCTGATTCGAGAGCATAGGTTCAAGCGTGGCTGATGATACCTGTTATACCCTAAGTTTGCACCTTTGTCGCAAGCTCTCGTAGTCTTGATAACCTAGTATAACATGGGAATCATCTCCAGGTTGTGGGACCTATGCTAACTGAGATGAGACCTCCAGGTTCTAGGCTGGTTCCTCTTGGATAATCACCTTAATTTGCTTCTAGACATGAAAAATAAACTTTTGAGGGAAAGGGATAGGAGTGCTTGGAAAGGGAAATGACTGAAAGCAAACTACCTACTAGGTGATGCACCGAAATTAGGGTTTGGATCTCAGTATAGAGGAATGTAACCAATGAAAGGCTTAGGTCTAGTAGGTCACAACTTACTGAATAGGCTTGCATAAGTGTTTCATAGAAGGGTCTGAACATAAGACACAATTATGACCTGCAAGCAGACATTCACTTCTGCAACTCAGTGTAGGAATGAGACAAGACTGTTAGGGGGTTGAAGTATGCCCACAAAAGCATCTAAATCAAATCAAACACAATAACACACAAAATCACAGAAAGTAAGAGGGATCATGAACCCTAAGTTGTCATTGAAAAACATACATATAATTGATCCAATAAGAGATGACCTAAACAAGGAAGCATAGGGACATGAAGGATTGTCACGAAATACCTCTGCAATATCTGAATAATCAATGGGAGAAATAAAACTATATAAGCTAGAGGGTAGAGATGATACCACATATGACCCTTAAGAAAAATGAAATTATTTTTACAATTGTCCAACTCTGAGCTCAAAAGCTCCAAAAAAAAACAATATATACATTATCAACTGCACGCAGCCAAGAGTCAAAAACCTAACTAGGGTTTCATGGATTTTACATCAGAATAATATTAAAACCCTAACCGCCATCAAATCTTATCATAAATACATCTTTGTAATACTATGGTCGATCAGATATTATGTGCCCATCTCTGTACCGCATCAACTCGTGGACAAGCAACCTGGATTCATTTGCTTTCCTACACAAAGTTTCACCATGAATGCTCAAGCTGGTACTTTTCTGAGACAAGAATCAGCCCATGATGGCCGCCCAGACTTCCTCATCATCTTCTTTCAACTGCAAATGTCCTGGAGACATAAATTTTCTGAGCTACCTCGCCGCTTGTGGCCTGCAAATCAAATATTGGCAAAAAATCCTTTTAGACACATTTGAATTTGAAAATTTAATGGCTAGCTGGTCATTTTAAAACACGACCATTGATATCCTTTTCTTCTCAGCAAATGGATGGCTCAGATCAGCTTTACAATAGTCATAAACCTTCTTGAAAAGTCAGAGTCCATATCAACATATCATGACTAATGAGAACCCATCACGTCAGCATATCTATTATTTTGGACCCACCTTGAACTTTTCCTCCTTTAAGTCATTCAGTGACTACGCGACTAAAAACCTCTTCTAATTCATGAAATCCTTCTCTTAACCTCAGTCTGGTCAAGCGATTCAGTGAACAAGGCATTTCACTGGATTGCTGAGTCTTTTTACTAACCCTGGTTTTATTAAGTGAACAAGAGAAACCCCTTTATTCACTGATTCACATAATGCTTTTAACCGCTTATGAGAATCTGACCTACATTTTGGTGAACTGGCGACCAAAGACAATCGCTAGGTCGCTGAGAACTTTAGGGCTTCACTAATTAATTCTGAGATTCTGCAAATACACACATTCATGCATTCTCCAGATCAATTGGAGCACTGCTATTTTATCACATGAATACGTGACCAAAAGGAACTTATCAGAGCTGCCAAATACTTTGTTAACCCTGGGCCCATCTCCACATGTCAATCTTCTATTTGTTCCGGCCACCCCATCAGTAGACACCTCGACACTTTCTGACATGGACCCACTCTAGTCTAAGATTCTAATCTAATGACGGGTGCATGATCTCATGGCCGCTGAATATTCCTTCCGACCATGCACCAGCTGTAGATCACCTTTGCATTGGGACCCCACTGACACGTGGGTCTACCTGGAAATCTTTGTCAGCGCTCCAACAACCAATCATAACATGATAAATCAGCAAGAAAGGACCCACCTCCAAAGGCTTTGACAACAAAGTGAAATCAATGGTTGGAGCATAATCTCATGTGTCATAAAAACACCTTGAGAAGATACGCCAGCCGTTGATCAAAAGGGACACAGTCTATCGGGCTCGCTCTGACAAAGTTACACATCACAATCCTTCGGCCAATCAGGAGCCTCCAAGTCAGAAAACGTGGCAATGGACCCACAGAAAGGTTGAAGCGCTGCATCAAAAGGGAGGATCGATGGCTGTTGCAATATCGCAAGCCTCTGACAGGCCCCTCATGAACTCACAACAACCATTGATCCTCCTAATTAGGACCCCCGCATAAAGTGACCGCCAAACACTTAAGTGATCACGCGACTGAAGGAAGAGGGTAACCACTTCGCTGGATCGCTAGTTGTCAAGGACTTAACCGCTAGGAATAAGATATTACGTGACCACTGCAGTTGCCCATTCGCTGAAAGGAATAGATAACCGCTGGAAGACTTAGCAAATGTGCGGCCAAAGGAAAAAATACGCACATGGGTATTGGGATTTTTAAGTGGCCGAAAAGGTAATAGCTGAATTATAACAAGGCTAGGGTTTGTAGGGTCAATTTAGCACAATGGCTACATTTTTTCAAAATTTTTAAAGGGTTTTGCACCTAGCCAGGGACCTAGAAATAGTTGCAGAGACCAAGGAGAAATAGATAAAGCCATGAAATTTTTAGGGATGCCTGGCAAGGTGAAAACAGAGACTTGGGGATAGGTTTTAGCTAAATTTTCATGTATATGGAAATTAGGGTAACAATACCAACATCCTCAAGAGTACAAACCTCCAGTGAGTACCTCGATAAACTTTCCTTGTCAATATTGTCAATTTATTGCAAAAAAAAATGATTTTTAGGCGTTAGAATGTTTTTATTTTGCCAAAATTTTTAATAGCGCATATAATAAATTTAGTAACACGTAAAAATTAGTTTTAGTGCATCCGTGTTGTGAAATAGTTCTTAGGATAGATTTAGTAGCATGTACAATAGGATGCCTTAGGTAAGGTTTAGGTGATTGAAAAATTAGGTAGCACTTATAGAATAGTTAGTGGAAATTAGATTTTCCATAGTGCATAGAGTGTCATACAGTAGCACCTTCACAATATAATGATGCATACAAGTTATTTTAGCTTGTTTAATAAATATTTTAGCGTGTATGATAAATTTAGTAGCACTTATGAGTTATAGCGCGTACAACCTATAAAGTAGCGCGTACACCCTTTTGCAAATATTTTTAAAATTTTGATAGAGTTGTCTAGTCTAAGTGATTCACATGATCAATCGATAAATTAAAATGATGGATCCTGTGATGAAAAAAGTGGTTTAATGTCAGTTCTGATCATGTTTGATGAATGTTGATTGTCAATCTTGGTTGATTGGTTTGATTAGGTTGATTATTTTCTATCTTCTCTGAGTAGAATTAGGAAAATTGATGACAATACTGATAGGATAGGATATCGATTGACTTGTGATAATTCACTTTTTGATGATTGATTACTGATTAAATGTCACCTTATTTTGTAGGTTCACCTCTGGAAGTTGTACGTCCAAGGATTGTACCCATGGCCATTGGACATGGTTGACAATTTGAGTGCTCATGAGCGATGTTTGATTGATCGATGCAGATTGTCCTTCTTGCTAGACATATCTTGATTCTGAGTGAATCAAGATTTACTCACTATTATGGTGAAGCATTGGCATTCCGACCATAATACCTTTAACTTGCTACTTGGGGAGATGACCATTACTCCTGGGGATGTTTACAGGCTTCTCATTATCCCTACACATGGAGAGATTGTATATTTTGACCAGGTGTACGATGGTACAGTACACAGATGTTTATTTGATGATCCTACCATCAATGATGAGATCATCTCTTGGGCTTAGTTTGTTTCATTTTCTATACTTCTTAGTGTATTGGGCGTCTTGATCGGTGGATTCCTCTTTCTAGATCACTGAGGACATGGTTTTGCAGTTGGTTGGGGTTGTATCCCGGAGGATGTGATCATACAGCCTTGCCATTTTGATTGGGGCTCCTGTGCATTAGCGCAACTCTATCATGAGTTGCATCATGTCGTATACAGGCATGGTGCAACCTTATTTGCTGGGGCTATTATTTTACAGTTGTGGACTTGGGACCACATCCCAATCAGTCATCCATTTGTAGTGAGGGATCAAGATCCTCAGTGTCCCTTTTCTTACATTTATGAGGGTATAGTTGTCCATTCTCAGCTGGGAAAGGTTGACTATTGGTGGCGCATTCTTGATGACATTGATCAGGTGACTTGGCGACCATATCTGGGTTGTGAGCCATGAGTAGATGATGCCACTAAGATAACCTTCATGTGTATTCCATGATGGATGATAGGTTGTACTACTCTGGTTATTGAGTGATTCTTCTTTCATAGGGTACTCTATCAGCTTGGACAAATACAGGGGATGCCACAGGGTTTGGCACTGTATGCTCAAGTTTAACTAGAGATCCTTATGGGGTCCTTAGATTGATTACCATGTTTCTCGTGATGGACTCCTAGGCCTTCCACATTTATCTTAGGATATGAGAGATCACATTGTAGATGCGGGTATGACTAATGACTATGCACAGTGGTTTAATCAGAACCCATTTCCCTGATTCACAGATCCAACTGAGCTTGTACCAGATATTAATGATCCCTCAGATGATGATCGTGACAATGGAAATGGGAGAGGTGGGAGACAAGGGCAGAGGGTAGGGAGGGATAGATGGGGTGGATGAGCCATGATACTTATCTCTTCCCCTATGCTTACGAGAGGTGTACAAATGTAAGGTGGCAAGGTGACGATGAGAGGAGGACCTTTGAGAGCCCTTTTTTAGCTCAGAGTTGGTGGTTGATGTCAGCATAGACCTTGAGTTGTCAGGGTTTCCCCATAGGTTTCTCCATAGATAGCCCCATAGGTGGCCCCTATAGTGTCTCCTATCCCACCATCAAAGATAGCTCTAGTGTCACAGGCTCCTGATACTCTGGTTTAGGATGTAGGATCATTACAAGAAGATGTGTCATAGATGAGACAAGATGACATAATTTAGTACCATGATGCAGACATTTATGGCTTTTATGGCTCAGTATAGTTCTCAACCTAGTTCCAGCAGGGATCCTGGCACATACTCAGATGGTCTAGGTACAAATGTTGTAGGTGCAGGTGCATGTGGAGATGCCAGTGGTGCTAGTTGATTTATTATGCACACTTTTGATGTACCACGTATCATGAGATTGAGATTTATATACTATTGTACTCTTGATAGACTCTAATTCTATGATGGACATTTGATGATATGGACTTTGGTTTATATGATGAAATTTGGTTTATATGTGATGTCATTATGTGTTGGACTTTGATTTTATGATGATATGCAGTTTGATATGATTTATATCTATATGTTCCTTTTTATCATGCTTTTCTGATGAAAAAATTATATGAATGCATTTACTTTACTTTCTTTTATGGATGGGTGCCTTATTTATGACATAGAGTAGAAGGATGATGCAATGGATGAGTTTAATATGATGTAATGGATGTAATGAATAATGGATTCAATTTAATGAATAATGATTAATGGATGTACTGATTAATGAGATAATGCAGTCTAATTTAATGATTAACGAATATGAGATAATGCAATCTAATGTAATGATTAATGAATTAACCTAATTTAACTTATGCTAATGAAATCTACCTACCATGAAAATCTAAGATGAAAATTTGATTTTGATACCCAACACATTCGATCACATAAAGTAATGAAGAATTTCTCAATTTTATCTTAACTCCACCCCTTTCATCTTTCATGAAAAATTTAGGGAAAAGGTTCCCTATGCAAGCTAACTTAATCTATTATGGATGTAGCTAGTTGTCTCTATTCAATATTAGGATGCTTATTTTCATCATTGAGATTTTTGAAACTGAAATTGGTACAATCCTCATTGGTTCAACCATGATGATATGAATAACTCTTTCCTTCCGAGTTATATGCTTGAAGCTAGTACAATTGCCATTGGTTATTGTTGGAAGACACAATTGAAACAATTGTTATATTGTCATTGATGTCAAACCTTAATTGGTGAGACAGTTTCTATCTAGTAGAGTGCCATATCATTTGATTGATGAAGAGGATTTGAAAAGAGGAGATAACAAGAAGACCTAGTAAAAAGGTTGAGTTATGAGAAACTATAATGGGCACTTGATTAGTTGGTACATTGGCAAGATAATGTGTTGTTTATCTATAATACTAAGTGAAGAAGATAATTGAATTGAAGTATAGAAGAGATGAGGAAAGAAAGACTGGAAGCATAGGATTGACCGAGTAAAGGAGAAAAAGATTAAGGAACATAAAGAATAAGATGAGTGATGCTAGTGTTGACCGAGTGCCAGTATAAGCCAAGAAAATATAGTGTCGACTGAGCATCAACAATGATCGAGTTTTAGAAGTTGGACCGAGAAAAGATAGTGAGTGCTAAGAAGAAAAGATAAGCAGTGACCAGAGTTATCTAGTGAAGACTGAGCAAAAGAACATAATGATGACTAAGTTTCAGCATTTTATAGTTTGTGAAGGGTGTGAGGCCTCACCCTAAGCCGACATAGCATTGTCTTTGATCATTAGGATAGACCTAGAAATTGGCTTAATATTTTGGATGATTTAAGAGATTTGACCTTCTTAATAGGTAAATTATTTCATTGGATGATGTACATTACAGTTTTTGACATTTTCCATACCCATGATGATTGATTAGATAATTACTGCGATATTGCAATTTGAGTACATATGCTAATATGAGATATTAGGAAAAATAACAATTGAGAATTAAATTATGATGAGTTGTGAACTTTATTGAAGGATAAATGTTTGGTGATGAATTATTGGTGACTCTTTTCACTTATGGTCATTTTGATTTAATGAATGTTGTGAGGATGTGATTGATTTTATATGCTTACATGAGTAATTAGGAAATAGAGAGTTGATTTGATTATGATACGATGAGATTTCTGTTGTGAATTGAAAGTTAATTACTTATGTGAAGTTTATTAGTGCACATGATGCCAGGAGAGAAGAAGGTTAAATTGAATATGCAAAGTGAATTTCAATTGATTATGTGGTGTTACAAATGATTTGTTAAGTTTAATGTAATTGATTCATATATGTTGTGGATTTATATTTCTTGGACTACTCATGTTGGATTTAGTGTGCAAGGAATTAGACCATGGTATTATCGGGGAACCAAAGCATAGACCTATGTTAATTCAGTTAGAGCCAAGGTTGCGTCTAATGAGAGACAAAACCTCATTGTATCGTGTTTTATTTTGTAAATGTAATGAGCATGTATGTCTTGAATTAATATGTTTAATTGTAAATGTTAATTGTTTTGTGAATGCTCAAGTGGATATGCCACATGGCTTGTGATGTGTTATTCATGTTGTGTCAATTGACACTTGTAAGTGTACTTGTGGCCATGACATGTCCACTTGAGGATTGGATGCCCATCAACCTAGGATAGTACCCTTGAGGATCCCCATGTGAATCCCTTAGTTAGGGAGCTTAAGGTAGTGTCAATTCATGAATTTCGAATTTGAACTTGTCATGAGTATTTGGAGGGTTAAAAAGGTGCCTAGGGGTGTGTTTAGGCCATTTTTAGTTAGACCACTTGGTATACCTATGGGTAAGATTCATTTTTCACCATAGAACAACCCCTAGCTGACCAAAAGACCCATCCAAAAGTTGGATTTCCAAGATGGCCGAAAATCAACTTTTGGAACCAAGTTTTGGTAAGAACACCATCCATTAGAATGGTAGTCATTTTTCCACCTTTTTAGCTTACCTTTGTAAGAGGCCATTTTTAGTAAGCTTTTAAAGATCTTAGGGAAGACAACCCAATGGGAAGGAAACCTTATCCCTAGGGGTTTGTGGGGAGATGTGTGGAGGCCTTTTTAGAGGAGACTCTTCTATTGGAAGAGTTTGAACACCCACTCTCTAACTTAGGGACTAGATAATTTTGGAGGAGCTTGGATAGAAAAAGCTTGGACAAAAGGGCTCTCAACTTTAACACTTAACATTATTGCTTAGACTTAGGTTGGTGGCTCTACCATAAATTCTTAAGTTGTTTCTATTTTGTATGTGAGAAGAAATGGAGTTATGTGATCTTGATTTCTTATTGATTGAGTGTCTTGTTATTTCTTGTATGTTGAGTAGATGGCATATGTAAATCTTGTGCTTGAATTATTGCAAGATATGTTGTGTTGTTGTTGTGAAGCTTTATGGCATAGTTCCTTGTTTTCTTTTGTGATGTTAATGGGAGTCTCAAGGCCACACTCACCCATGGGGGGAAGAGTCTTTTCTTGGGACAACCATGTGTGTAGAGTCCCTCCTTGGAAAGGAGAAGGAAAAAGCATGGAAGTATGGGCTACATGTAGCCATTTCTTTTCTTGTTATAATGAGGGTCATAAGGGGTTTTTATGGCTTGATGCCTTGGGGGTCATAAGGAATTTTTTTGGGCTTGTGAGAATGTGGTTAAGATGTGTATTTGGGAAAGCCATGTGTGGGCTTGTCTCTTGTTTTTAAATGAGCTTTCTCCCCTTGGTATTTAGTCCACCTTCTCCCTAAGATTTGGGTCATTGTGAGACCCATTGTTCATAACCTTTGTTGGGAGTTTATGTGCTTGTTGTGTTGTTGTTGTTGATAGGTTATGCATGTGTGTTATCCCATGTATGTGTTGGTTCCCCTAGCTCGGGGGTGGCCTCTTAGAGGCCTTGGTTGGGAGGTGAGCTTTCCCATGGTCAAACTCCATATTTTTTTTATTGTAGGTTCGCAAGGATGTAGAGATGGAGGCTTAGCTAAGTTTGAAGTTTTGTGGCTCTTGAGAAAGATTTGGATCATTTAAAAAAATTTCATGTGTATTATCTTATTCTCATGTAGAGTCCATTCGTAAATTGGAGGAAAAAAAAGTATTCTAACTTTTACACTATGAATGCTCAAAGAGAAATAATGTATTACCTAAAAGTTCATTTTCAAGAGTTGTAGAAATCTGAAAACTATATCTATTTCACATTATCAATTTAATGTATTTATTTGTAAAATTTTTGACCCACCATTCTATTAAGTTTATGCATTTCGTGAGTTCCTTTTTGAGTAAATATATATAAATGTGTTAACATATTTATCTACAATACCCCCTAATTGAGTATTTATTTTTCTTCTTCTTAGTTCCTTATGAAAATTCCTTTAAGGTATATGAAAAAAAAGATTATTATTTTTTTTATGTGCTACAATTTTACATTTTCATAACTGTAAGAACAAAAAAAAATGTAGATAAAATTGTACTATGTGCACTATGTAGATGTATACTAATATTGTGACTTTACAAAGAGAGTATATTGTTTTGTTTTAAAAAATAAATTCGTATACATATTTATTCCTTTAAATATGAATAATGAAATTTCATGCTTCTGTTGCTTATTGATTAGAAGATTTGATCCTCTGTTATTCTTGAAATATTTATAGCTTGTTCTTTTAAAAAAAAAATTAAGGGTGGGTTTATTTATGACATTTCATCCTTTATTGTTATAAAGTTTATAAATTAATAATTTTATTTATTGTTCTATTTGTTTCTGCAAAAAAAAAAATACATTTATAAAATTACATGTACAATGCTAACATTACTTAATAAATATAAAAACAATACTAATATTAATTAAGTATTATTTTTAAAAAATAAATTATAGCAAAGAAAAAAAAAATGTAACAAAATAATTTAAAAAAAATAAAAATATAATTTAAAAAAAATTAAGAAGGGATTGGGGGCCAGTGCTATCGAAACCCCCTTCTCCCCTCCACAACCCCTGGCCATGGCTCTGCCACGATCGTGGCAGCACAACCACGATGCAAGGCCATGCCTGTGCTGTCACGACACGACCTTGCCATGACTGTGGCAGCATAGCCGCAACTGTGTTGTCATAGCCGTGACAGTGAGCCCACGACCGTGTCTCACACAGCTGCATGGGGCATGCGATAGGGCTATGCCCTTTAAACATAATTTTTTAAATTATATATATATATATATATATATATATATATATATATATATATATATATATATATATATATATATATATATATATATATATATATATATATATATATATATATATATAACAGATTTAAATGAAAACCCAGATTTATCTTGGGATCTAAACAAAAAGAAACACACCAAGAGATCTAGAATTTTTTTTGAGAAAGGAGGGTTTTTACCTTGACATTGTGGATTGATTTGAATGCTCGGTTGTTCTTGTTGAGAGTTTTGCACCTAAATGTATATATGCATATACATCCAAAATGGATGTATATGCACATATGCATTTGTGGACATACTCAATACCTCTCTCCATTGCATGCCTTCAAATCCTTCAACCTGCAAAAAAATATAGAAAAAACAAAACAAAAAAAGAGCCATACCCATTAGGGTTTGGGTGGGAGAGTTTTTGAGGGGAAAATGAAGAAATTGGGGAACTTTTTAGAACTTTTATTTTTCCCTCTATCCCTAATTTCGGGATTAGGGTTAGAGCGAGGAAAGTCAACTCCCATTTTAAAATTTTATTTTCCCCCCAACTTTCCCCTTGCTTTATTTTATTAATTGATATTTGCTTTTGGCTTAGCATCTATTTTAGTTGTGAGCATGAACTTAAAATAAATTAAGGAATTGCGTTTTGGGTTTAGCTAACTTTTAATTTTAGAGCTTGGGGAGATTTAATTTGATAAATTATAATGATGGTGGTAATGTTATTAAATTCTATTTGGAAAATTAACACCAAAATTTTATTTAATCTATTAAATAATATGTTAATAGTTCTCTTAAGATTTGTAGAAAAATCATTATATCTAAATGCAATTTAGGTAATGTCATTAGGATGGTTTTTATTTGAGATTAACATTTACGTTAAGATAGTAACTCAAAAAAAAACTAATACATCATTAATAATATTGGTTACACATCATTTTTGATAATCCTCAAATTTGTAATATGAAGATGAAAATAACCAAGGGTTAAATTAATTTCATTTAAGTGACCTCCTTGGGGCACTTTCGTTGGTCTTTTAATTTTGTAGTTAGACTTAATGTAAAGGACTAATTTCAGATTTTATTCTTCATGCTTTTAGCCTTTATTGTTAATAATACTTTTAAAAATTATTTTAAGACGGTCTAGGCCCCTATCATATAAATAGTGTTTAATTGAGGTTTTATTAAACATTTGAATTTATTGTATTAATCCTTTTTAGTATTCAAGGTAGGGTAGAATTAGCCAGTTTACCCTAATCTTGTGAGGACTGAAAATCGTGTGAGAGATGTTGGCGGGATCGATAACATCCGCCATGATATCCCCTCAAATGATCGCAAGATTGTCCACACTTTAGTTACCGAACATACCACTTTTCGCACTTTTGAAAACTATTATCATTAACTAATAATTTAACCCTAAAGTCCCTATGTCATGCCCATAACAACTTAGTCTAAAAAAACACCAACTTTTTTTTAATTTTTAAAAGGGATAATAAGTCCAAATTTATGTTGCGGGTTAACAGGTGTCCATGACAAAAGTTTGAAAAGAGTCTGGAGAACAATTTCTCTACAAACGTTGGCTTCCAAAAGCTACTAGCTGAAAAGGTTCTAACAAGGGGCTCTATCTAGGTAGTGCAATTGTAACCGAGTTTCAAAGGGGTTAGGATGAACGAATCTTGATTTACATACAATGATGTCTACGAGGTTAATCTAAATTTCTCTAATAGATTAACAATTCACTAACTTGTTTTATTAGAATGATCCTTTACTAATAATAATCAATTAAAATTAAACTAAACAAGATTAGATCACCCTACTAGTTACATCTAGAATACAATCTAGAAAAGTCAAATTATCATAATTTATTTTAAATTACAATACTAAGTAAAATCCAATAAAAGAAGGTTTCGTTAATTAAATTAACGAACAATTCGTGAAGCGTTAATTTAATAATCATATAGATTATAAAAGAGTAAAAGAATATTACCTAAAATATTTATTAAATAATATTCTTATATATATTGATTAATAATTTTCACAACACAAGAACATAAAACTACAACAACTAAAGAATCTCAAAACCTCCATTATCACAATAACATCAAGATCACATACAATACAAGAGGAATAATATCTATATTTTGCATACAAGGAAAGTAACATTCAAGAGAGTTCATCCTCTCAAAGAAACTAAAATAACTAAGTGAAGAATGCCACCAACCTTGCCCAAGCTAATGGAAGATAGTTGATGAAGAGCTATCCACTTTCCAAGGTTCTCCAAAACTAGCTGAGTCTCCAAAACTGGAGAGTGGGTGTCAAACCAATACCTTCCCCAAAACTCCTACTAAAAGAGATTTTTCACCAAACCCTCATTAATAGGTATGGCTCATGGAGATCTTCCATTCCTCCTTGTCTCCTTTCATAAATGAGATGGAGACCAAGAATGGGGAAAGAGGTATGGGCTTGACCTCATTTGCCATCCCTCCATTTTCGAAATTTTCTTTAAGGGGTACTTTTCAAGGTCCATAAATGAGTTATGGGCTTAATTTTGACAAAAAATAAACTCCCATACCAAGGTACATCAAGTGGGGTGGCTAAAAAGGACCCTAATTACACCCTAAGGGCTCATTTAACCTCCCTAAACTGCACTTGAAGTTTGATTTCGGGTTCAACATGATTTGACCTTCTCTAAGGCTTCCTAACCAAGGTTTTATAAGGAAAACCTAAAGGTGGTACCATCCTAGATTGATGACATCAAATCCCAAGTGGACATGTCATGGCCTTAAGCACATACACATGTGTCAAGTGACACAACAAAAAGAGACATGTAGAAACTGATGAAATATCAGATTCAACTCGAAGATCCAGCTGCATGCAATAAACCTGTCACAAAGAATGAAGCAAAAATATGGAAAAAGCAAAACCCTCTTGTGCTCAAAATGTTAGAGCTCAAACTGTATTAAGAGAGAATGAATGAAAAAATTACAAAAGCGGCTTATAAGAACAGAAACCCTAAAGCCACAAAAAACTAGGTTGTGCAATAATAATTAATAGAAATATTAATTATTATGCACCTAAAAGAGATAGCTTAAGTGAAAAAGAATAATAGAGGACTTAAGTAATTAAATCGAAATGATTTAATTATAAAGTCAAATATATCTATTACTCTAACACCCCCCCTTAAGCGTAGCTCAGGAGGAAGCAAACCTAGCACAGCTAAGAAAGCAAAAAAAAATGGGTCCCGGCAACAAGGCCTGATCAGGTACCCAGTACAAGGAAATCTCTATAAACCGGAGTAAAGGAGAAAACCCAGTGGGAAAAACTCCTCTCCAAAAAGAGATGAAAAAGCAAGCAAAGACAAGAAGGAATGACTTCAAGAGACTCTCTCAAAGGCATAAGTACAATGCGTGCTGCCAACCCCCCCCGAGAGAGAGGGTCGAGGCTCCAAAGCCCCCCAGAATGAAAGAACCCCTGGAGCAATGAGCAAACCACTGTGACTCCAATGCAGAGGAGTGAAGGTTAGTGGGTGCTGAAGAGGTGACCTCGAAGGATGAGGTGTCACTGGAAGGCCGAGCTGATGCTCAAAGGAGAAGACACGAGGATCCTAAAAGGGAATCCCCAATGCAAGTGGTATGACAGGTGTGCTGACACTGTCATGAGAGAGGAGATGAGTGTCCTCTGAAGAATCCTCAACAACTGCACCTGGTGGCTCGATGAATGGAGCTGGAGGATCAAGCAATGCTGAAGAAGAATCCGGCTGAACAGAAAAAAGCTCAACAGGTGGTGGCATGGCAGTCATGACAGTAGTCTCAGGAACCACACAAAGGTTCAAACGACCTAACTGTACCACATGATGCTCTCTCAAAGTAGGAGAGTCGTGCTCTGGCAAAGGTGGACCAAAGTGTGAGAAGGAGTAGAGACGGGTGGAATGATCAACTGTCCCTGTAGCAACAATACTTCCTATCATACTATCTCGGATGAAGACTGAATCTGGAGTGAACTCAACTGTCTTCCCTGACCCATTGTGAGTAATCTGAAAAACTGAGAGAAGGTTTGAAGACAGAGATGGAACATACAACACATCATTGAATGTGCCATCCTGAACGCATACAGTGCCTTTCCCACAGACAGTCATAACAGTGTTATTCCCAATGATAATATGGGAAATAGGAGAAGCCTCAAAAGAAGAGAAGATCTACCGAGAAGATGCCATATGGTGAGAAGCACCTGAATCCAGTATCCAAGGGACCTGTGAAGGGGATGCAACAGAAGCCCGCAATGCATGACCCTTTCCAAGATCCTGTCCAGCTGTAGAATAGATAGAGGAAGACTGATAAGCAGACCCCTATGAGCCAGAAGAGGATGGAGAGGAAAGATTGCTCTGCTGAAGAAGAGCTTGCAAATCCGCTATCTGTTTCTCGTAACCATCAAACTTCTTCTGATAGCAAAGTGACTCATCATGTGTTCCCTTCTGACAATAGGAACATGAAGGGCTCTCAGTCTTCTGTTTCTCCTTCTTAGAAGAAGATGGTGGGCCAGTGGAGTGATGAGAAGAGGAATCAGATATCTGCTTCGGTTTCTGCTTCTGAGAATCCTGAAGTGTCTTGGCAAGCAATGCCTGTGACTGTGAACCTGCAAGTGAATCCATCTGAGTGATCTTGGACTGCTCACGAGTCAACCTGTCACAGAAAGTCTCAAAAGAGGGCATAACATGTCTGGTACCCAAAGCATCCATGGTGGAGTAGAAAGTGGAAGAAAAGATCTGGTACTGTCCTCGCAACTTTGAGAGTATCAAATAGATACACTCATCATCTGTCTTGATTTTTCCACATCCCTGCAAAACTGTACGCAAAGACTTGAACTTCATCAAGAAGTCCTCTATAGTGGGGAAATCAGAAGGAGTCAAAGAGGTCAACTCTGCATCAAGCTGAAGCTTCCGGAATTCATTGACTGTACCAAACAAGGTTGAAAACTTGCTCCAAATAGCCCTAGGAGTGGTCAAACCTTCCAGGTGAAATAAGAGACTGTCAGAGATGTTCAGTGCAATCAAACCCATGGCTTCATCCATTTTGTTCCTGTGCTGAAGAATTTCAAAGGGACGCTGCAGAACAGGTTGGTGTTCATCCAGACATGACCATAAGCCACATGACATGAGCAGCCTGGTCATGTGTGCTTTCCATGTATGGTAATTGTGCGGTGTCAGCCGGGCCACAGAGGGGTCTGACATTGAGAGAAGAAGAAGACAAGAGTAGAAGGGTCTTTTCTGAAGTAAATTACAGAAATGAAAAACACCCCCCCCACAATGTATAAAACAAACCCCCGTACAACAAATAACTGAAAGCACAAAGAATGAGGAGAAAACCTGGACTCCAGATGCAGAGAAGGAGGAAATGAGAAGCCTTGACTTTGACGCTAAAAAAGAGAGCTCAAATGGCTGAATCAGCAAACCAAACTAGCATCATTGCGTCCATCTCGGAAAGAGCTTTCCGGCGATATATCATATGTCAATTTTCGAGTCCGTATGAACCCTGTAGGAGCAAAAATGCCCAAGTACCCCCAAATGTAAGCTCTCTGGAAAAAACCAGGGACGGCAAAAAATTTGACGGCCGTATGACCGTCACTGGGCCGTCGCTGACGTCATCATGACGTCATAACCGTACGGTCGAAAATTTTTTGCAGTTCACCGGAAAAATTTCACGGCGCCGAAAAAAAGGTGACGTCAGCAGGTGACGTCACCTGCTGCATTGGCCGGGCGGGCCGGGCGGCCGGCCGGGCGGAGCAGCGGCGGCGGCCGGGCCGGGAGGAGGCGGGGCGGTCCACGGGCGGCGCGGGGGTGCAGGAGCCGAGCTCCGGTGGCGCCTGGGTGGCGCGGCGGCGGGGAGTTGGCGGCGCGCTCCGGAGCGCTGTTAAAAATCAGCGTTTTTCAAAATTTTTTAATATTTTTTTTTTTGAAAATCGTGCCGTACGGCCCTAATAGGGCAAAAAAAATTTCTCAGATGTCCCGGATGCCAAATAGGTCGAATTTTATATGGAAATAGGGGTTTTTGGGCCTTCTGGATGCAACCGTGAGGTTGGTTTTTACCCAAAGTGCTCCAAAAAAAAGTAGCCCCCCAAATCTAATAAAAAACAACTGAAAAAACCCCAGAAAGAAAGGGCTGGATCCACAGCTTCAGTAAACTTTGAACAAGCTGCAGTAGCAAGGCTCTGATACCATGTAGAAACTGATGAAATATCAGATTCAACTCCAAGATCTAGCTGCATGCAATAAACCTGTCACAAAGAATGAAGCAAAAATATGGAAAAAGCAAAACCCTCTTGTGCTCAAAATGTTAGAGCTCAAACTGTATTAAGAGAGAATGAATGAAAAAATTACAAAAGCGGCTTATAAGAACAGAAACCCTAAAGCCACAAAAAACTAGGTTGTGCAATAATAATTAATAGAAATATTAATTATTATGCACCTAAAAGAGATAGCTTAAGTGAAAAAGAATAATAGAGGACTTAAGTAATTAAATCGAAATGATTTAATTATAAAGTCAAATATATCTATTACTCTAACATGTCACAAGCCATGTGGCATATCCACTTGGGCATTCACACAAAAACACATTTACAATTAATAAATAAATCAACACATTCATGCATCATACTTTTACAAAATAAATACATTACAATGAGGTTATTGGCTTCTCACTAGAAGCAACCTTGGTTCAAACGGATTTAACATTAGTCTTTGTGATGATTCCCCGGATTTACCATGGCCTATTTCTCTGCACACTCAAGTCCAATATCAGTAGTCCAAGGAAATAAAACATGTAATTTTATAACATTAATAATCAAATAATTCTCAAGTAATCAATCATAATTTAACTCAAAGTTTTCACAAGGCATAATCATTCATTTTTAAGTAACATAAATCTCATCATGAATATATATTTGCAATTAAACTTCATTACCATAATCAATCATAAAATAGAATTAAAAACACACATGTAAGTTTCAATTCATGACTCAGTATTCACCATCCAAATCATAATGTAATGTTCATCAAACTACTAAAGTGATAAAACCACAACATAGAGTATCGGTAAAATCCATAACATCAAAATATAATCATAAAATATGTCTATCTCATATGTAGAACTGAATGGCTATGATAGGCTCAGGGTGAGGCCTCACACCCTAAGCTATTAACTTATAATTCACCTTTAAGAAAAAAGGTTGGTGTGTTTTTGCTCATAGAAATATGGGCATGACAAAGGGATTGAGATTCCCAGCTGACACAGTTTAATTCTTGGAATATGTAAAGCATATTTAAGATAAGGATGAATGACCTAGAATATTTAATGCATGATAAATCATGTTTTCATGCTTCTATGCATGGATTCAAGGAGAATTTTTGAGAAATAACTATAAGGTTAGAAGGATAATGAAATGTTGGAAGGATTCGATGAATCTGACCAAAACCTAAGATCTACAGTGATCATTAAGTGATAAAAGATCAAGCTACCTAGTTAAGGAGGTATAAGGATAACCTAATTGTGGGTTATGCAAGTGGTTGATTTAGTTGATTGGCGAACTTGAGCAGAAGGCTGAGAAGAGTTGTGAAGATTTGTGAGGAGGTGATTTTTTGAAGAGTTTCCAAGAAGATCATAGATTAAGATGATAATGAAGGCCAGTTAGAGGATCAACATATGAGCTACATTGGATCTATATTTGCAAAGTGAGTTGTATGTATTAGATCAAACCTATTGTTACTTTCTAACCATCGTATCAGTTGAAATCCTTTAATCAAGGTTGACCTAATAGTCATTTGTAAATCCTTTAATTAAGGTGACATTATAATGGAATATTATTAAGCCCTCTAACAAGGCCACTCCTAATAGGGTGATTAAATCTTTTAATAGGGTCACACCTAGCAGTGTGTATTGTAACCTTTAACAGGGTTGGATCATCACAGTGCTCACTTTAGAAGAGTGAAAATTGGTAGCATGTTATTGGTGATTTTTCCTAAATTGGGTTTCCATGTTAAATCTTAGTGTCATACTTGTGTGAATGTTATTTGATGTGTTTTACTATTAAGTGTTTCTTATTCTGCAAGGTGATTACTTTTGGATACTGGACTGCAAGTTTCTATTACTGGTTATATGCAGTAGAGACCAAGTGGATTGTTGTGTAGATCTAAGTTGTTTGAAGTGTTTAAAATTTGAATTGGTACATCTGGACCTTAGGATAACTAATTCACCCCCTGTTAGTTATTCTAAAATCATTCTAACAATTGGTATCAGATTTTGTGGTGCTTGAAAGGAAAATTTTGAAGGTACTTGGAGCTAAAGATCAAGATGTACAAAAAGGAGGTACTAAAGATGAACAAGGAGAATTTCCCTGCATGGCAAAGTTTGATGAAGCTACACCTAGCTATAATTGGAGATGAAAAAAAATAATTTATGGAAAATGAATATATAGCAGCACCTACACCTTTGACAGCCCATCAGATGAAGGAAAAGAAAGAACACAATCAGACAATGTTAGATATTTCATCATCCCTAAGTTATCCTGAATTTGAAGACATAAAGGACTATACCATTGCAAAGAAAATGTGGAACACACTGACAGCTATCTATGGTGGAGACACAAATGTACTAAGAGAAAAATTTGAAATCTTGAGAGGAAAGTTTGATGAAATGAGAATGTTAGAAGGTGAGACTATTGTACAATATTGTGGCTGAGTTAAAGAGGTTGTGAATGCTATTAGAGGAGATAATGAAAATATTGATGATGAAACCATTATTAGCAAGGTATTGAGAACCCTGCTTCCTATTTATGCTATTAGAGTGTCTACAATACAAGAACTAAGATGTGATCCTAGTAACAACTTAACTTTGGAAGGTCTGGTTGGTAGACTTACTACTTTTGAATTATCAAATTTTGATAATTTCACCTACTATTGAATTTGCATTCAAATCTCAATTGGCTATTCATAAGTCTAAGAAATGAAAAGAAAGATATATGAATAGTGATAGTGACACCTCTGATGATGACCTTGATGAGATTGAGGCACTAATGGCTAGAAGACTACCTAGAGGAAAAGGAAAATTCAAAGGTAAAATTCCTATAATCTATTTTTCATGTAACAAAGTTGGCCATATTGCTGCAAGATGTCCTGATAGAAATGAAAAGAATGAAAGGAGAGAAAGAAAGTACAAAGAAAAAAGGGATGAAAAAGACTAAAGAAGGTACAAGGAATACAAGGACAAAGGTAATAAATATTGTTATGTTGTTGAAGGAGAAATTGATAATGAATTTGATGATCATGATGTAGAAGATGTTTATGTTGCCATGAAAGATGATTATGATGAAGATGAGAAAAATGCACTTATTTCATATGTGAGAAAAGGTGATAGATGGATAATTGATAGTGGTTTCTCACATCATATGACTAGTGATAAAAGTAAGTTTGAAACCTTAGATCATTACAAAGGAAGTTGTGTTAAGTTTGGTAATGATGCACCATGTTTTGTGAAATGTAAAGGATCAATAAGATTGTCTGATAAGATCAGATGTGGCAATTCTTATTGGGTTGAAGGGCTTAACTATAACTTTTTGAGTGTTGCATAGTTGAAAAGTTCTGGATACCAAGTTGAATTCCATCACAAAAGGCTAAGATCTTTGATGCTACTGGTGAACTAATTGGAAGTGGAGAACATAAAAGAGGTAACTTGTTCTATCTAGACCTATTTGATGAGACATGTCTATTTACACAATTTGATGATATATGGTTGTGGCATAAGAGATTTTCATGTCAAATTTGATAGTTTGGTAAGCATTAATAAGATGAAAAGAGTAAGAGGGTTACCAAGATTGAAGAAACCTAATAATGTGATGTGTAAGCAATGTCGATTGGACAAAATGAACAAGTCTAGTTTCAAGAGGAAAACCTATACTTATAATGATATTTTTGAATTGGTTCATACTGAACTTTATGGACCTATTGGAGTGAAAAGCTACCATGGTGAAAAATATTTTATTCTATTTGTTGATGATTACTTTAGAATGATGACTGTCATGTTTCTTAAAGAAAAATATGATGCCTTTCAATTGTTTAAGTGGAATTTGGAAAGGGTTGAAAAATAAATAGGTAAGAGTTTGAAATGTTTGAGATCTAATAGAGGAGGTGAGTTCATATCTAATGAGTTCAACACATTCTACAATGATAGAGGAATCAAGATATAGATGTTTGCACCAAAGATTCCTCCATAAAATGGTATAGCTGAAAGAAGGAATAGATCAATCATGGATTATGATAGAACACTGATGAAGGAGAAAAATATTACACTAGCAGTTGGGATTGTTGCAATATTTTTTGCAAATCCTAAGGAGAATCACGTGATGAAAGTGAAAAGGATATTGAGATATCTAAAAGGAATAGAGAATTATGGATTGTACTACAAGAAGAATGATAAGTTTGAATTGAAAGTCTATACTGATGCAAATTGGGAAGGAAATGTAGATGATAGAAAGAGTAAAAGTGGTGGCACATTCTTTCTAGGAAAGATGTTAGTCTCATGGAAAAGCAAGAAACATAACTGCATTTCTCAATCTACAACAAAAGCTAAATATGTGGCAGCAACAATTAATTGTTCCAACATAGAGTGGATCAAGAAATTGTTGAGAGGTATGAAGGAAGAGATCACTGAGCTAGTTTAAGACAAGTGCTAACGCAAGTGCTATTAATATATCAAAGAATCCTATGATGCAAACTAAGACCAAGCATATTTCTATCAAGTATTATTATTTGAGAGAGCTAGTTCAAGACAAAGAAGTGAGATTGGAATATGTGAATAAAAAGGAGCAGTTAGCTAATATATTCCCTAAATATTTACCTAAGGATGCACATGAGTATCTAAGAGGTAAATTAGGAGAAATTCCCCTAGCTGAGGCTATCTAAAAAAAATGGAGTGTTGCATCAAATGTATTGATCAGAATTGTTAGATAACTAAGAGGGGGGGTGAATCAGTTAAGTACAATTATGCTACAGTCCCAAATCTCCAAGATGTATATATTCAAAATTTTTAATCAAATGATCAACTCAGTAAGATATCAAAAATATCTTTCTCTTCATCTACTAATTGACAATAAATTAACTACTGTGTTTACTGATCTATCCAGTTATGAAATGTGTAAAGAAAAATGACAATTCAACACATCATTCATAAATAACACATATATTTTTAAGGTGGAAACCTTGTTAGGGGAAAAAACCACCTGGGACCAGTAACCCAAAATAATTCACTCTTCTAAAGTGAGCTCCGTTAGGAGCCAACCCTGTTAAAGATTACAAAACACACTATAAGGTGTGACCTTGTTAGAGGACTTATCACTAACAGTTCTCTCTTGACTAGAATTCACTATGAGGTTAACAAGAAAACAATCAACATTCATTGAATGTCATATTAAAATACAAAAGACTGTGAAGTCCCACTCAGTTAATATATTTTGTTGTAATAATGGTTAAACTGATACAATAATGACTTTATTCAAATACAACTATGATTTGCAAACTTTTAGATCTAAGATAAGCTCAAAATACCTCATCTGATCAATAACAATAATATCCTTCATATCCTCCAACTTCATTCCACTTGGTGTATGCTTCTCTGATGCTCAGTAATGTCTGTAGTTCAACTTGGTTCTATCTTTAACCAGTTTGATTAGTGGTGCATGAAAATAATCCTTTCACGTGAATTCTCCCGCAGTATCAATAATCCCAGACTCAATAATAAATCTCATGTCTCTTTAAATAGACATCATAAACTATTTTTTTCTCATCCATTAGATTTTTCCTCTTAATCTTCATCATTCATTTTTCGGCTTTGACCTTCCTCTGCAGTTGTGTCATTAACACGTTTCAATCTTCTTCATCCAATCAATCTTGAATTTTGTTTGTCATTAGATCATCATAACAAACTTTATCTTCTACCTCATAATCATAAGCAATTGTCTAGCTCATTAATTCAATCGACTATTATAAAACTTTATTTATTTCTTTCACTCAGTGAATACAAAATGTGTTGTTGATTACTTGCTCGATTAATACTATACTCGGTATACACTACACTAGCTCGGTGTATACATAAATCTTCATTTACCGACCACATAAACTTGTTCATTTCTTATCTTCAATAAATAAAAAAATCATGTAATACAATCAAGTCAACAACATGATTCCATAGACTCATCAATAAGTTACCCAATGCATACCATATTCATATCTTTTATATCCATCTCATCTTCATGTAGATATCACATTCCTTTATCATTTTCCTTCTTTAGATGTTTGTAACCATCATGATAAGTATAGTCAAAACTAGTTAACATCAATGACAATACACTGACTAATTTAATTGTCTTACACATCACTTTAGTAGCTCGGTGATCATCAATCACTATCTTTCACTTGTCCATTCACTCCATCAAGATATTCAATCAATTGTAGGTTATCAATCTCTCCCTTTGGCATTGATGGAAACACAATATAAATATGCCATAGAATACCAAACATCTGTTCTAAAACTATATAAACAAATGTTGTAGCTCGATAAGCTCTCCCTAGCTTGTACATTTAATATGTTTAATCACTACACAACATTATCATGCAGACTCTCCCCGCGGATTTGATCTTCTTCTTCTTCATGTGATTCTTCTCTCCCTTATAATATTTCATTCATTAGTTTCTCTATCCCTTTTGATTCTCTCCCTTTGGATAAATATTTTATTGATTTTCTCTCCCTTTGATAACAATGTTAAAAGAATAAATAGATCTATAGTAGCCAAAATATTATCTCTGGTGTTTGATTTAGATCAAGTACATTCATGTACCGATATGCAGTGTTCTTTTGTTCTTCAATTTTTGACTTTCACAACCTTATGAAACCTAAAGTGTGAGAAATATGTATCAACATCATTTGATATTATAATAAAGTATAGGTTGATACAACCTCCTGATCACCTTAGTGACTGACAGACAGGGGATGGACCCCTAGTCTAGTCCTCAAGTACTCAAATGTATACTTAGGCAAGGGTTTAGTAAATATATCTACAAGTTGTTCTTTTGATTTCACAAACTCTAGTTTCATTTTCTTGTCTTGTACTTGTTCCCTCAAATAGTGATACTTTGTAGATATATGCTTTGTCTTTGCATGCATCACTAGATTTTTGGAAATTTTTATAGCACTGGTATTATCATAATATATTATCACTAGATCAGTGATCTCATTCATTCCTTTCAAGAGTTGTTTTATCCATGCAATGTTTGAAAAATTAGCAACAACAACTCCATATTCTACTTTGGAAGTGGATTGAGAAATACATGCATGTTTCTTTCTTATCCAAGTTACTAATGTTTTTCCCAAAAAGAATGCTCCACCGGTAGTTCTCTTCCAATCATCAATGTTTCCAGCCCAATCTGCTTCAGTGCAAACTTGTAGTTCAAAATTTCCCTCTTTCTTGTACCATACACCATAATTCTTAGTATTTTTTGAGTATCTTAGAATTATTTTAACATCAGTCATATGTGATTCTTTAGGATTAGCAGAAAATCTTGCTACAATCCCAACTACATGTGCAATGTTTGGTCTACTATGCACAACATACATTAACTTACCAATCATTGATCTGTATAATATCTGATTTACCTCAGTTGATTAATCATCCTTTGTTAATTTGCATCTTGTGACCATAGGTGTACCAGCTGGTTTTGAATCTTCCATTCCAGAGGTCTTCAGTACTTCTTTGATGTACTTAGATTGCATAATGAAAATACCTTCACTTTGTTGTAAAATTTTCAAACCAAGAAAGAATTTAATCTCTCCAAACATTGACATTTCAAATTCTTTACTCATTTCATCAGCAAATGATTTGCATAGATTATCATGTCCTCCAAATATGATATCATCAACAAAAATTTCAGCAATAAGAATCTTGTCATTAGTTTCACTTTTCAAGTATAAATTGCCATTGTCACTTGGTCTTAAAAATCCAATACTAATAAGATATGAATGCAGTCTTTCATACCATGCTCTCGGTGCTTGTTTCAGTCCATATAATTCTTTGTGCAACTTACATACCATATTTTTCTGATTTGGATCAACAAAACCTTCAAGTTGTTCAATATATACCTCTTCCTCTAGTATTCAATTAATAAATGCAAATTTGACATCCATTTGATATAATTTAAATCCTTTGTAGGCAACATATGCAAGTGATATTCTAACTCCTTCAAGTCTTGGAACTGGTGCAAAAGTTTCACCATAATCAATTCCTTCTTCTTGTACATATCCTTTGCATACAAGTCTTTCCTTATTTCTAGTAACTTCATGATTCTCATTCAACTTATTTCTGAATATCCATTTGGTTCCAATAACATTCTTATCATTCGGTCTCAATACCAATGTCCATGTTTTGTTTTTCAGTATCTGATCTATTTCTTCATTTATGGCTTTAATCCATTCATCATTCTCAAGTTCATCTCTAACATTTTAAGGTTCAAATTCACAAAATAAACATGTGTTGTTTCTCAACTTACTTCGTGTCATCATGCCATCTTTATTGTCACCAATAATCTAATTATGTGGATGGTGTCTCCTTACAATTTTTGTCAGTACTTGTTCTCTTCTTTTCTCATCATTCAGTGTAGGATCAATATATTCCTCAGTAACTATTTCCTGATTCTTGGTCTCAGTAGGCTAATGCTCAATATCATTATCCTTTTGCTCAATAATATCACCTGTTTCTCAGGTAGAGTGTCAGGTTTCTCAATATATATAAATCTACCATAGTCTTCTGGTTCCTTTTTGCTTTCTTCATCATTTTTCTTAGCGAACTCATCAACCCTTACATTTTCACTTTCAATCATTTTGTTAGTAACCTTGTTCAAATATTTGTAAGCTTTTCTTTTAGTAGAATATCCTAAGAATATTCCTTCATCACCTTTTGAATCAAATTTCCCATTTCTATCATCTTTCAAAATGTAACATCTACTTCCAAATATTCTAAAATAACTTACATTCGGTGTGTATCCATACCATAATTCATAGGGTGTCTTGTTTGAATATTTCTTCAGTTGTACTCAATTTAATGTGTATACAATAGTACTAACAACTTCTCTCTAGTACATTTGTGCAACATATTTTTCAAGCATCAGTGTTCTAGCATAATCAACAATAGATCTATTCCCGCTTTCAGCAATTCCATTATGATGTGGTGTCCTTGGTATAGAAACCTATCTTTTAATTCCATGCTCATTACAAAAGGTAGTGAATTCATTAGAAATAAACTCACCACCTCTATCTAATCTCAAGCATTTTAAATCTTTTCCACTTTGGCTTTATACCATTTAAACATCTTGAAAGCTTTAGATTTTTCTTTCAAAAACATAACAGTCATCATCCTAGAGTGGTCATCAAAAAATAAAATAAAATATCTATCTCCATAGTAACTCTGAGTTCTCATAGGACCACACAAGTCATTATGAACCAACTCCAAAATAGCATTAGATGAATAATTTTTTCTCTTGAAACTAGATTTTGATATTTTTCCCTTTTGACATTGTTTACACATGACATGGTCAAGTTTAGATAAGCTCAGTAAGCCTCTAAATTTTCTTTTCTTACTAATTTTAACCATGTTGTCAAAATTCACATGACAACCTTTTGTACCATAACCACACATCTTTAGTTCTAGCCAATCAACAAGAAGTTTCAACATTGTCAATATAGAATAGATTACCTTTAGATTGTTCACCAGTACCAACCAACTTTCTAGTCTTATCATATATTTTCACCTGTCTATTTTCAAATGCAACTCGATGACCTGAGTTATTCAATTGTGCTACACTTAATAGATTATAGTTAAGTCCTTTCACCCAATATGCATTCTCACATCTGATCTTATTGTTCAACAAGATAGATCCTTTTCCTTTTACTAAACAAGGTATATCATTTCCCATTTTAACAGATCCACCATTATAGTGTTCAAGGTATTAAAATTTGTCCTCATCACAAGTCATATGATGTGTACAACAAATATCAATAATCCAAGTATCATTCTTGCTAACTTTAGAAATAATTATTGTTTCAACATACCTTTCTTCTTCTTTTGAATCTTATTTTAAAGCTACGAATACCACCTCAATATCTTCATCAATGTCCATAGCTTCATCAGTGTCAATATCTTCATCAATGTCAGTATTGGTGTCATCATCATCATCATCTTCAACAAGGTAGCTTGCTTTCTTGCCTTTGCCTTTGTAGTCTTAGTTGCTTCTTCTATCATACTATCGGTTGCCTCTACGTTCTCGGTTATCTCTTCTGTCAAAATTTCTTTCATGGGATCGGTCATTATCTTTGTCATCTTCTTTCTGGTTAGGACATCTAGCTGCAATGTGGCCAATCTCTCTATAGTTAAAACATACCAAGGGTAATTTTCCTTTATATCTTCCTTTACCTTTCTACAGTCTTCTAGCCATTAATGCTTCAAGTTCATTCTCATCACTGTCACTATCACTCTCATTTCTTATCATGTGTTTATTGCTTGATTTATCAATTTTCAAGGATGACATAAATACAGACTCAACATTTGGAACAATAATATTATCAAAGTTATTCAACTCAAAAGTAGTCAGTTTACTGATTAGGCTATCAAGTGTAAGAGTGTTACCTAGAGCTGATCTCATTTCATGGATTGCAGAGATTATAATATCATAGATAGGCAACAAGGTTCTAAGAATTTTACTCACAATAGTGTCTTCTTCAGTAACACCTCCTACTCCTTAGATAGCATTGCCAATCTCCTTAATTTGGTTGTTGTATTGTAAAATGTTTTCTCCTTCTTTCATCTTCATGTCATCAAACTTTCCTCTAAGACTCTCAACTCTTTCTCTTAGCACATTTTCATTTCCTTCGTGAACAAGTGAAATTTTTTCCCACATTTCTTTAGTAGTAGTACATGTCTTGACATCTTCAAATTGAACATCTAATAAGGCAGAAGCAATCTCTATTATTGTGACATTGTGTTCATGTCTATCTCTCATCTGATCAATAGTTAAGGGACCAGTCAGTTGAATGTAATCATTGCTCAAGTAGTATATTATAGATTCTCCAATTCCAGATATATGCAGTTTCATTCTACTTTTCCATGATGAGAAGTTGTCTTTGGTGAGCTTTGGCACCTCTCTCTTATACATCTTGTGATCTTTAGCTTAAGTCCTTCAAACTTTCCTTCTAAGAAACCAATGCTCTAATACCAATTGTTAGATAACTGAGGGGGGGGGGGGGGGTGAATCAGTTAAGTACAATTATCCTAGAGTCCCGAATCTTCCAGATGTATATATTCAAAATTTTCAATCAAATAATCAGCTCGATAAGATATCAACAATATCTTTCTCTATATCTACCGATTGGCAGTAAATTAACTACTATATTTACCGATCTATCTAGTTATGAAATGCGTAAAGAAAAATAATAATTCAACACATCATTCATACATAACATAGATTTTTAACGTGGAAACCCTATTAGCAGAAAAACCACCTGGGACCGGTAACCCAAAATAATTCACTCTTTTGAAGTGATCTCGGTTAGGACCCAACCTTGTTCAAGGTTACAAAACACACTGTAAGGTGTGACCTTGTTAGAGGATTTATCACTATCATTTCTCTCTTGACTAGCATTCACTATGGGGTTAACAAGAAAATAATCAACATTCATGGAATGTCATATTGAAATACAAAAGACTGTGAAGTCCCACTCAGTTAATAGATTTTATTTTAACAATGGTTAAACTGATATAGTAATGATTTGATTCAAATACAACTATGATTTGCAGACTTTTAGATCTAAGATAAGCTCAAAATACCTCCTTTGACCAATAAACAGTTCAATCCTTTATATCCTCCAACTTCATTCCACTCGGTGTATGCTTCTCTAATGCTTGGTAATGTCTGCAGTTCAACTCAGTTATGTCTTTAACCAGTTTGATAAGTGGTGCATAAAAATAATCCTTTCACATGAATTCTCCTGCAGTATCAATAATCCCAGACTCAACAACAAATTTCATGTCTCTTTAAATAGAAATCATAAACTATTTTCTTCTCATTCATTATATTTTGCCTCTTAATCTTCATCATTCATTTTTCTACTTTGACCTTCCTCGACAGTTGTGTCATTAACACATTTCAATTTTCTTCATCTGATCAATCTTGAATTTTGTCAGTTGTTGGATCATCATAAAAAACTTTATCTTCTACCTTGGAATCATAATAAATTATCCAAATCATTAATTCAGTTAGTTGTTATAAAAATTTATTTATTTCTTTCACTCAGTTAATATAGAATGTGTCGGTGATTACCTTCTCAGTTAATACTATACTTGGTATACACTACACTAGCTCAATGTATACATAAATCTTCATTTAATGACCACATAAACTTGTTCAATTCTTATCTTCAATACATAACAAAATTATGTAATGCAATCAAGTCAAAAACATGATTCCATAAACTCATCAATAAGTTACCTAATGTAGACCATATCGATATCTTTCATATCCATCTCATCTTCATGTAGATATCTCATTCCTTTACCATTTTCCTTCTTTAGATGTTTGTAATTGTCATGATAAGTATAGTCAAAACTAGTTGACATCAATGACAATGAATTGACTGATTTAATTGTCTTATACATCACTTTAGTAGCTCGGTGATCATCAATCATTGTCTTTCATTTGTCCATTCACTCTATCAAGATATTCAATCAGTTGTAGGTTATCAAGAATATCCAACAAATTTATGTGAGGAGGTTACACTTTAGGAGATGCCTAAAGATGTGAAGAGTTAAGCACAAGATGTTGATCAACCATTATTCAAGATGACAGAAGGAGCATATAGTTCAGAAACTTGACATGAAAATATGTACATGGTGAAGATGAATGATAAAGTTGAAAATTTATTTGGCATTGTTGTCAAACAGGGAGAGATTTAGTAAAAGTTACCATGATTAGATGAAAGAACAAAAGATGGAGATATTAGATATAAGAGGAAGAGATTCTATGATCAGTAAGTACATGAATAGTTGAAGGAACAAAGAGATATCTATGAAAGAGGTAGCTGATATTTTCATATTAGAGCTGCATGGATGAGAATCAGAATGAAATTAAAAGTTGAGATTAGGGAGATTGTTGGACCACAAAATCAGAATGAAACTAAGGATATTAATGAAGATCTGATAATAGAACACATAAGTTATTTCAATGAATAATATTTTTTTGGGTTGTATGGTAACTTAAGTGTATGGTGTTTCCATTAATGCCAAAGAGGGAGATTGTTGGAAGCCATAATTGAAACAATTTTTATATTGTCATTGATGTCAAACCTTAATTGGTGAAACATTTTCTATCTAGTAGAGTGCCATATCATTTGATTGATGAAGAGGATTTGAAAAGAGGAGATAACAAGAAGATCTAGTAAAAAGGTTGAGTTATGAGAAACTACAATGGACACTTGATTAGTTGGCACATTGGAAAGATAATGTGTTGTTTATCTATAATAATAAGTGAAGAAGACAGTTGAATTGAAGAATATAGGAGATGAGGAAAGAAAGACTGGAAGTCTAGGCTTGACTAAGTAAAAGATTAGAATATTAAGGAACTTAAAGAATAAGCCGAGTGATGCTGGTGTTGACTGAGTGCCAGTATAAGCTAAGAAAATACAATGTCAACCAAGCATCAACAATGACTGAGTATTAGAAGTTGGACCTGTTGGCAGTGGGCCAGAATCCCTCGTAGGGTTCACGACATGGCTTAACTGCCTCCTATGTCTTCTATAAGTCTAGTGGTTGTATCGAGCATTAAGAGGTTGATCTTTTGGTGCAACAGTAACCACTACTTGTAACAAGTGGTATTAGAGTGTGTGGGGATTCGTATTGAATTATTCAGCTAGAAGAAATGTTTTGGGCTGACTGGTGAAGGGTTTTTGGATATATCTACACATTACCTTGAAGTTGGCCTTAGATGATGTGTGTTAGCATGTAAAATATTTCTAAAGTAGTGAAAGATGTGTCATGATACTTTTATGTCCTCTCTTTCTCCTAGATTTGATTGCTTTCACCACAATTATGTTTTGGTAATTGACTTGATAGGACCTATGTTTAACCTCTACTCTAGCTGACCTAGTTGATGTTTTCAATAAAGATGATGGTATATAAAAGATCAAATTAATGATAAAACATGTGCAAGAGTGTGTGAATTAGATGGAATAGTCTAGAATAAAGAGTTACTGATTTGTGGTAGAAATAATAGGTCATGATGGCATTATGAATTTAGTTTCTTAAGCCATCAATTCAAGGATAGCTTTATGTGTGGAGGTTTTTAGGAGTAGTATTCCAAAGGCTTGTTCATATTGATTTATATTTTCATGTAACTTCCTCAGGGATAGTGTGTCTTCCTTGCAATTACTATATATTTCTTTGAGGCAATGTGTCTCAGCCTGCAAGTCCTTTTGTATCTTGCCCTAGGTTAGTGTTCTTTAGCTTACAATTGTAGGGAGAAGTGAGATTTCTTGCTAGTGAGCCTTAAAAAAACATTTTAATACTTGTTTCATATATTGTGAGTTAACTCTCACCATCATTTTACCATTCTTGGGTTTTCCATGTAAATCTGGTGTTTTCTTGTGCATGGTGTTCGTTGCTTTATCTTGTTTATACTACTTTACACAATAAGGATCATTTGATTGTGAGTTTGAATGAAGAGCCTATAAGACTAATTCACCCCTTCTCATTCTTAAGGTGTTTTCAATAATATATTATTTATTATTTTCTCTATATAGTTTTGTATAGTGAGTTTTCATGATAATTGGTACTAGAGTAAGATTTTGGTGTAAAAGTTGTATACTTCTAGGAGTGAACAATGACAAGAAGCATGGTTTCCATATTTGAGGTGCAAAATATTAATGGTTCCAATTTTGTTGCACAAAATATAAAGATTCAAGCTTTATTAGTGAAGGATGGATGTGCCTTAGCTCTCAAAGGGACAATACCAAAAATAACAACCATGACCCAAGAAGATTGTGGTGAAAAGGATAGCATGGCTATATCCAGAATCCAGTTATCTCTAGTAGATTTAGTTTTTTTCAATTTGACAAAGGATAAAATTTCACATGACTTGTGGACCAAGCTAGAAAAGATATATGAGAAAAATTCATTGGAAAATATAATTATGTTACAAAGGTAGTTATATAATTTGAGGATGCATGAAAGTTCATTAGTTGTAGATCATTTGAACAATTTAAACACACTAACAAGCAAACTAACTTTAGTAAGGGTGAAATCAAAGAAGAGGATAAGGTAACAATATTAATGTGCTCCTTGCAGAAAACTTGGTATCCACTAGTTATGACATTCAACACTAATAGAGAAATTGGTCTTTCAATATGTAGTCGCGGTAGAAATTTTTAAAGATTAAAGGTGAGAGGCATCTGAAGGATCTTCTTATAATGGAACACTAATTTCAAGAGGTAGAACTCAAGAAAGAGATAATACTAAGAATTGACAAAAGTGTCCAAATCCAAGGGGTGTTTAGAGTAAAATACTATTATTGTGGAAAAGATAGAGATGTCAAAAAGGATTGTGAGATTTCAAAAGAAAGGAAAGAGAATCCTAGCTCATAGACATATGAGGAAAACATAACAGAAGTTCAAACATGATTGTAATATGGAGAAGTATCAACAAATAATCTAAAAGGCTCTTTAATTCATGTTTGGATTCTTGATTCAAGTTCCTCCTTTCATATGACTCCACAAATAGATTGATTTTCTTCTTAACAATTTTGTGATGGAGATATAGTTTACATGGGAAATGAAAACCCCTTTGAAGTTGTTGGTGAAGGTGAGGTAAGGATCAAGATGTTTGATATAGTTGTAAGAACTATACTACGTGTTAGGTATGTACAAGGATTAAAAAAAAAGTTTTTGGAACTTGGTTTTTTTAATAAGGTTACTAATTTACTAGAGAGAATAGTTGTCTCAAGGTAACAAAGGGTGTCTTGGTTGCACTAAAGGATTTTTTTTGGAAATATCTATATGTTGATTAGAGAAAATAGAAATGGAGAGGTTGTAGTGGTATCTAATGTGAGAGTGAAATCAACATCAAACTACCAACAATAAATTAGCCATATGAGTAAGTGTGGTCTTAAGGTACTAGTATCTTATGTCCCAATTTTAGAGATTTAAATTTGGTGAATATTATTTGTTTGCAAAGCATAATAGACCGAGTTTTCATAGAAGTAATACTAAAAGAAAATAACTTTTAGAATTAATTCATTTAGATACCTAGGAAGATCTTATAACATCTTGTGAGGGTTCATCATAGTTTTTCATTAATATCGATGTTTATTCTTGTAAGGTGTTGATTTATCATATTAAGAAGAAATCTTAAGTGTTTTCTTATTAAAAGAGGTTTGACGCTCTAATAGAGAACAAGAAGGGTAAGCCTATATTTAAACTCAGAGAATAGATGATAGAGGTGAATGTTTTTGAGAGAGTTTGATTAGTTTCATACTAAGAATGACATTGAAATAAAATTGATGGTTGTTAGACACAACTGCAACAAAATGGTGTTGTTGAATACATGAGCTATATAATGATGGAGTGAGCTAGATGTAAGCTAAGTGTTAGTGGTTTGGAGAATTTCTTTTGGAGTGAGACTATTTATACAACATGTTTCTTGATCAACTGATTTAAAAAAACATTTTCTTGATCAATAGATCACCCACTATAGCTCTAGATAATAAAATTCTTGAAGAAGTATGGATAGATAAACTTGCTGATTATTGTTTTCTTCATATTTTTGGTTTTGATGCTTATGCTCACATTCTTAAAGAGAATATAAATAAGTTGAATGTGAAGTCCAAAAAATGTCAAATTTGTACAAATTAGTATAGGTTGTGGGATAATACTACCACGAGATTATAGTTAGCCAAGATATTTATTTTATTGAAAAAAATGCAAAGAGCTAAAGAATAACTCAATTTAGAAATTATTAGATAGTGCAGGTGGAAAATAGTGAGGCTTAATTGGATACACTAGATGAAAATCAACAAGATAAAAAAAAACAAAATGAACCATAGGGTGAAATATTTCTTCTTGTAAGAATATCAACTAGAATATATCAAGACCACCTAAAAGGTACTCTCTTACTTGTAATTTTTCTTATGGATTACTAATTGATGTTGGTAAGCCTAGTTCATATCAAGATGCTTGTGAAATTGAATGTATAAGCAAGTGAAGAGTTGACATGCAAGAGGAGATGGAATCTTTGGATAAGGACATAACATGGAAACTTGTGTAGTTTCCTAATGATAAAAAGATATTGGGAACAAGTGGCCATTCACAATAAAAATAAATATAAATGATAATTTGGAGAGGTATACAAATTGATTAGTCACAAAGGGGTATGCACACAAAATTTTGTAGTATTACGTGAGGAAACATTTTTCACATAATCTGACACATCTAAAAAATAGGGATATCCCATTAACTCATAAACTTTCAAAAACCCATCCCCTAACTATCCCATAAAATTAATGTTTGAATTTTGATAATATGTTTGACTTCCACTCTCATGTGAACTCCGAATTTAAATAATTTAACACAAATTTTATATATAAAGGTTTTATAATATATATAAGCGTGCTTTCTCCATGTTTTCATACAGATATTTAAAATTTCCCTATATATTTCAAATTTTCCCTATTTTTTATATAGATATCCCCACTGTCGTCCCTTTCCCTAGAAAAAAATACATCCCAGACACTTGTCCCCCTGTCCCACTATCCTACAAACCTGGGGTAACATAGAAATATTGGTATTAATTCTAATAAAATTATTACTTATATGGTTAAGTACTATTAGATTTTTTTTTAGCTCTTGTTACTATTCTTGATTTGGAGTTAGAACAATTAGATTTTAAAAAAACTTTCTACATGGAAATATCTTTGAGGAGATTTATATGCAACAAATAGAAGGGTTTGAAGAGAGAAACAAGTTGAATCTTGTTTTTAGGTTGAGAAAATCATTGTATAGTTTTAATAGGAAACAAGGTGATGGTATAGACAAGTTGATTCCTTCATGAAAAGTTTATGTTTCTGCATATGTGAGGCTAATTATTGTGGATATTTTCAAAGGTATAATGAAGACATTTGCATTATTCTACTTCTATATATTTATGATATGTTGGTGGCACATCTTAATGTGCACAATATCATCCATTTCAAAAAGTATTTTGCTATGGAGTTTGAGATGGACTTAGGAAGTGCACATAATATTCTTAGAATGAGGATACATAGGGATAAAAATAATAGGAAATATGGTTGACAGAAAAAAATTATGTTGATAAGGCTCTATGAAACTTCAATATAAAAAATGCACAACCAATTAGCACTCCATTTTTTGTTTGTGTTAAATTCTCTTCAAAAGTATTCCTAACATAGAAGAAAATATGACATAAATGTCTCATGAACCATACTCATTAGTAGTAGGTAGTCTTATGTTCAACATGATGTGCACCAAACTAGATATTGTGTAAAGAGTGAGAGTAGTTAGTCACTAATATTCCTAAGAGTTATTTTTTTGTCATTAGTTATGAGGAAGACACATTGATTATCAAAGTCATTCGGTAAAGAATGAAAGACAATTTAGTAAAGAAAAAAAGCTATTCGGTAAAAGGAAATAAGTAAACAAGTAATTTTGGTAAAGGAAAAGTAAGTTTAGACATCGTGCAAGGCAAAATTGAGCACCAAGCTATACCAAGCTACAACATTAACTAAACTGAGAGATAAGATAGTTACCAAAAAAAAGGAAAACATGTTACTGAGAATAGAAAGCCAACACAAGGAGAATCTTTAGATATATTGAGCCTAGACACTGAATAAATAATGGTTTACAAATCTCGAGGATATTATATGATAGAGAATTGGAGATTTAAACATGATGATAATGCATGATTACAAGGTGGATCTACAAATGAGAATTAAGTATGTTATATGCATTGGAGGAGTAACCAATGCTAGCACCACTTGAAGAGATGATTCTAGAACATCTAGCACCACTTCTATAATTGTATGTAAATGGATCAAATTGTGAAGATCAGTATGCATTGTTAGAATAGCTGAGAGGGGGGTGAATCAGTTATCCAGTGTCCCAATTCAAAATGTATAATTCAAAACAATTTCTTCAATTTATGCTCCTGAGTAAACAATAAATACTTTCACTGTCTGTGCTTTTACCGATTACCAGTCAAATACTATAACAATTATCGATCAAATCTAACATGTAACATGCAAAGAATGATAACAAACATATATCACAATCAACACATAACACAAGAGATTTAACGTGGAAACCCTGTAAAGGGAAAAACCACCTGGGACGGGAAACCCAAAATTGTTCACTCTTCTGAAGTGAGGTCGGTTAAGACCCAACCTTGTTAAAGGTTTACAAACACACTGTCAGGTGTGACCTTGTTAGAGGATTTTAGACTAGAAGTTATCATCCAACCAGCATTCACTATGGGATTGACAGGATAACAATGTTCATTCTATGAATGATACATCATAAGACTATCAGAGTCCACTCGGTTAAGAGATTTTGATTGTATAAAATGGTTAAATATGTAACAGTAAATGATCTACCTTAATACAACTTCAATTGTAGATTAAAAATCAATATTTAGTCCATACAAATCCTTCTGATCAATATTTCACTTTAGATTCAATATTGTATCAACTTACTATCCATCGGTAATTGCTCTTTGTTGCTTGGTAATTATTCTATAGCTTGGTTCTTACTTAACCAGTATGATAAGAATGCATGAAAACCTTGTTCACGCAATATTCCTATAGCTTCTACTTCTTCCGACATCTCATCTATAAAGATATTCTATTCTCTTATATAGATGAGTAAATCATTTTCTTCTCCACCATCAGATTTTGCCGCTTCAAAATTTCTCGGCACTTGTGTCAATAACATGTTTCAATCTACTTCATTAGATCTTCCTTTAATTTTGTTAGCCGTCGATCTGTGTAACAAACATTATCCGTTACCTTGATGTTATACTCTTACCAGCTCATTAATCTTATCGTCTAAGCTAATCATTTAATTCATTCTGTTCCATTCTGTTTCACTCAGTTAACAAAGAAATGCGTCTGTGAACACTGCTCGGTTAATACTGTGATCGGTATACACTACACTCCATCAGTGTATACTAGAAATGCTTCATTTACCGACAACACTGCTTTGTGTCTTTCAGCTCTATACTTCATCATAGGTGAATGCAACATAATAAAGTCAATATCATCAAGTCATAGACTCATCATCAAGTTACTCAATGTATTCCTTATCCTCATATGTCATGTACATCTTTCCTCATGTAGATTTCTCTATTCTTCATCTCTTTCACCTTTCTTCAGATGTCTCATTATAGTAACTTACAAGATAAGTGCTGTGAAACTAGTTGAAATCAATGACAACATAATACTGATTTAATCATATTACATATCTAATCAGCAACTCCTCATTGATCTTGTAATCATAGATTCTTTAATTAGATTCCAAATCAGTTGTAGTTCAACATGCATGCGTGAGAGGAGATTGCATGTGCGAAGTAGAGATTACAAATAGAAGGTAATGAGAAGAGAAGACACCAAGTGATAGAGCAGTAAAGAGAAGAGAGTAATTGTGATTCAGAATTGAATCTACTGAGTACTAAATTGTTATTGTGAGAGGTACATAGTAAAGTTATGGAATTAGTAAATGGTTAAGGAAGAAAGTCTAAATAAGTTTAAAAGTGTTTTACAGTATTGATTCAACCCTCCCCTCTCAGTACTTACCTTTCCATACCTATCCAACAATTGGTATCAGAGCGGAGTCTCTTATTAAGAAGTCTAACTTATTGAGAGTAAAGATTTGGAGGAATGGAAAGCTTTAGGTATGAAAAGATGATTGACAACATGAACATGGAACTAAAGATGGTTAATGAGAAGATTGAGGATTTGAGTAAGAAATTGAAACATTCAATCAACAAGAGAAAGGAGCTAGCAAATCAACTAAAAGATACAAGATCAGGTTGAAGAACTTGAAGAACAACCAGAGGGAAGAATGTTTGATGAATCTAATGCTATAATATTAGAACTAACTGAAAAGTAAAAAAACCTAGTTGATTAGGTGAAAGCACTAAAAAGAGAACAAGAAGCCCAATCGGTAAGAAGGTGTGAAGTCCTAGAACAAAAAGGAAAAGAAGAAGATGACAAAATAAAGGTGGAAGATGACTGAAGACAATTAAATACATAGATAAATTAGAAAGATGGGGAAATACTGAGGTTGACACAAATTCATTATAACTTGACATACCAAATAGTAAGTGCAAATCAAGATGTTGCAAGGAAAGTGGAAGAGATTGCTGACTTGAGATTTGAGAATGAACATTTGAAATCTGAAAGAGATGCTAATGAAGTCTTGAAAAGAAATGAAGACGCATTGAGAATATTGGATTAACAACTAAGAGGTTTGAAAAAACTAAGAGATACTATTGGACCTGGATACAATGCAAATAACACTATCGAGAAGGGTGAGTCCTCCAAACAAGCAACTAATCGAGATAATGTTGCTACCCCATCAAAGAAAAAGAAGCCTACATGATATCATTGTGGGAAATGAGGACACACAACAAATGTCTATAGAATAAAAAGAGGTAATCCACTGAGTACTCCTAAGTTTAATGGTCATTGTTACAATTGCAACAAGGATGGTCAAAAGACATTTGAATGTAGATGAAGAGTTGCTAACAATTCAAGGAATCCAATATTCAAGGGCTATTTCAATAATTTCAATAGATATGGTCACAAATTTGAAGAATGAAGGTCACAAAGAAGGAATGAGAAATGGGTCCTTAATTTAAAAAATAGTGCAAACAACTGACAAGGACCAACTATACCATGGGACTATAATACAAGAATCACTTGTACTACATGTGGAAGATTTGGTCACATTGCTACAAATTACTTTAGGTTGCATGGTATGAACAATAGAAGATCATGGAGAAACTCTAGAATGGATTGTTTCCACTACCATAAGGTCAGTCACCTGGCCAAAGATTGCAAGTACCAAGGAAAAGACCCACTCGAGGAACAACTGAGTAAAAAGGCTCAAGTTAATATTGATGAAATAAGAGGTCAAATTAGCAAGAATTAGATAAGGAAGTCTCAAGATGATGAAACTGAACTTGGAACAAATGATGGCACCACATCCACTAGATCGAGTGCACCTATAATCACTTAATAGGTCAAAGGTATGTGTAGGAGATGATAACCTAAATTCTATCTTAAATCAATTCCTAGAATTAGTGCAAAGATCCATATTAGCATACTAAGATGCATTTGGATATAAGTTGTAAAGTTGACATTTCATATGTTGATCGGTAAATTGTATGAGTTATTTTGTTCTATTCGGTGAAGAAAGTGTATTTTGGTTATCTATGAAATAAAGTTTGTAAGAAGCATTTAATGAAAATAATATAGTTGTTGGAGGCTCTAATCCAAGAAAACCTATAAATAGAGGTCGTGCTGTTTCATTTTCACCTTACACTTTCGCGAGCGTTTGAATCATTTGATAGAGAATAGATCACTGAGCAAATTCAAGAAAATTGAAGCATTTGTAAATTGCATTCAAGGTATTTCTAGTGTTTACCGAGATGTGTTCATGAATTCTTGTTTCTATTTAAGTTAAATTCTACTTGTTTGAAGAATATCTTTAAGATCATAATGACACCAAAAGTTAAAAAAACTAGTCATTGTTGAGAAGATTAACCTTGTCAATCCTAAATACAAGTTGCCTCCTACCATTTCTATGGAAACATATAATTCTGGAGCCCTATCATTGATTCCACCTAGGGTTATACTCATTGAATATGTTCATGCCTTCATTCATTGTAAAATTGAAGATATATGACAAGATAAAATTGACACATCATACAGGAATCTGTGCATTAATGGAAAAATAAAAGATGACCACACACATTTGGAAACCAAGGGTTTGGTCCATGCTTTGTATGTGCCAAAAATTTTCAAGCATGAATGGATGAGGATGGTACTTAGCTAAGTACATGATCAGTTCATGTTGCTTGATAGACTAGTTAAGATCACCAAGGATGTATTGCACATAGTCACATGATTTCTGGTCAGTGATAGACTGGGGGCATATAAGAATATTGATAAGAATGAGCTATGTGAGATTACACAAGAAAAATGGGATGGTAGAGGTTTGAATTTGTCCACTATTGATGACCTTGAGTTAAGATTTACAAGAAGCATTATATCTTACCAAATATTTCAGTCATCTCAGGTAGATAGTGTACCCTATGGAGCAGTTGACATTGCCTAAAAAATTGTTAAGAAAGATATGAAGATAGACTTATGTGAGATGTTGCTGAAGAAATTGGATGATAATATGAATACTATTAGGAAGGAAAAGTCCAATACACTAAAGTTCAGACCATTACTAGTATGTATTTTCTTCTATTTTCAGAACTTCTTTCCAACAATTGGTGAAATAGTTTGGAAAGAAGATAAAGTGATTATCTATCAGATTAATGATCATATTCAAAGCATAGGAGATAATTTTGATATTTTCATGAAATATTATTTTGGTAAGTTTCAAAGTAAGATGCACAAGAGATTCATAATTCCACCTTAGCTTGTGGAACAACATAAAGATGATTTATGTTTTGAAGTAGACACCGACACATGCATAGTAAGAGTTGTGGAGCCAAGAACCATGTGGCTGCCACCCATGGGATATGAACTGGTTATGGATGCTACATCAATATAGATAAAAGGACTAAATTACAAAAAATAGTTGATAGAATTACAACTCAGTATGTTACATTTGAAGAAGTTAAAGAGAAAATAAGGATAGGTACCTTGATACCTAAGGCTATTAGAAAGACTAGAAGAATGATCAACACTTTATTTGAGAATCTAGGCATTGCTGTTGAAGAAGTAGTAGCTGGACCATTAGAGGCTAAGGGGAAGAAGATAAGAATAAAGAAAGAGACCCCTAGTCCAATCAATGCTAGACCATCAACAAGGTCTTCCTCCACACTAAAAGAAAAGAAGAAAGTAGAAGTAGAACCAACAAAAACAAAAACGTACATAAGAGAGAAAAAGGCTACTAGAAGGCCAAGAAGGAAATTGAAGCTAAAAGAAGAGAATGAAACAGAGTCTGGGGACATTTCACAATTCAAGGTTGTACAAAATCCCTCAACAAAAGTAAATATCCTTGATGAAGCTCTTACAAAACTGAAGAAATATGGCAGTTATTATGGTTTAAAATACTTAAAATATGAGAAGAGGAATGATGAGGAGACAGACAAAATTGAAGAGGCTATTGTAGAAAAACTTTACACAAATTTAGAACCACACCTATAGAGGTAGTACCAAACATGGGAGATGAGATATATTAGAAACTTTATGCTAGATGGAAGTATTCTCTAGCAGTTGAGAAGGAAATGTGGGAGAGGTCCCTAGCTATTATAGTCCCATACCTAACCAAGAGAGGAATCAAAGACACATTTCTAGAATACTCAAAGAGATTATGAGTTAAAATTAAAGCACTAAGAATCATGGTCACTAAGTTAGAGAAAGTGAAAAATGACATTGATGATCTTTGGAGAAAGATCTTCTCCATTGATCAACTAACTACTAAAGAGGTCAAAGAACAAACAAGTAAGTCAGATCTAGTTGATTTGACAACAAATAAAGAAGTTATAATTGAGGACATAATAGGTCAAGACCTTGATGAGACAATAAAATTTGATGAAGAAATCATGGCAATAAAGGCCAAATTAATAGAGGAAATGGACATTGATGATTCTTCTAAGACAAGATTGATGGAAGAAGATCCTATTATTGAGCAGGTATTGAAATTTCTTGATATTGAATAAGTAATCTCAAAAGTAACAAGAGATGTACTGATTGATGTTGATGCCCCCACCGAGAAAGAACTAGAGAAGGAACATGAAAAAGAGAAAGAAAAGGACATAGATGAAGGGAAGAAAGAAGAGAATAGGAGAAGAAAGAAGAAAAGAAGAAAAAAGAGGAAAATAAAGAAAAATAAGAGAAAATAGATGACACCACCACTACAAAATCTGATGAAAAGAAGGCTTCTACTGTTAAGGGAAAATCCAAAAAGAGAAAGCATGAAAAAGAGGTTGATGTAAGCCAACCTATTGTTATTCCCAAGGTTGATATTTCTATCATGAGTCCAAGAGAACTTTAAGAGTTTGGAGATCTATTGAAAATAAAATTTGCATAGGACAAGCTGATTGCCAAGAAACTAAAAATTGATGTTTTAGATAATGTCAAAGACATATTGACTAAAATGTACCAGAGGATAATTTAAATGGAAAAAGAGACATTTATAGTCAATTGAGAGAACTGGTAAATCAAATAAACAAGTTTGGTACCGAGACATCAAAGTATATGATGAAAGTGCACAAGAAGAAAATGAAGACTAAATTGATTAAAGAACTCCTTCAATTAGTTGCACAGGATAAGGTAACTCTTTTTGAGTTAGCTACTGAATTGGAGAATGAACTACTAAATATTATTTTATTATTTAAACAAATTTGTTTAATTTTAAATTTTACCAAGGATATCAAAGAGAAGGATGATAATGTGGAAAAGGAGCTCACCGAGCAACTATCAAAAGTTTCAATCAAGACTAATTCTTTCAAGGAATATTATGAAAGGCTGAAGCACTTAATGGGAGTTCAATATGAGCTGAGAAAAGAGGAGAATCAGATCAAAATGGATCTATTGGAACTCCAAACAATTTTTATTCCACATATTGAATCATTGCAAAAATAGGTACATAAGGTCAAATACTTAGTCAACACACCAAACATTAGTGCTATGGATATCATGGTGAGTTTGATTGTTGATTTAAGTGAGAAAATCATTGTGTTTTAGACACTAAAGGATACATGGAAGGCATCAATGAAGGATGCTCATGACAGGTATACAACTATTTTTGATAAGATCCCTCCATCAGATCAGAAGTAAGTTACTATTTTGGCATTTTTGTTAAAAAGGGGGGAAATATGTATAAAATTCAAAAAAGGTGAAAGATAGTATATGAATAAAGAGGAGGAAATAATGTATATGGATATATATGATTCAAAAAGTAATACTTCAGGGGGAGTAATAAGTTTACCAAGGAATATGGATATGGACAAGGACAATTTTTGATTTTTTTGATGACTTTGAAGGTTTTTAACAAAGATACCAAACTAATGCCAAAGAGGGAGATTGATACTCCTAAGAGTTATTTTGTTGTCATTAGTTATGAGGAAGTCACATTTATTGTCAAAGTCATTTGGTAAAGAAGGAAAGACAAGTTGGTAAAGAACAAAAGCTATTCAATAAAAGGAAATAAGGGAACAGGTAATTTCGGTAAAGGTAAAGCAAGTTTAGATACCGAGAAAGGAAGAAATGAGCACCGAGCACCGAGCACCGAGCACCAAGCACTGAGTTATATCGAGATACAACATTAATTGAACTGAGAGATATGACAGTTACCGAACAAGAGGAAAATGTGTTACCGATCATAGAAGGCCGACACAAGGAGAATCTTTAGATATATTGAACCTGGACACCGAACAAAAAATAGTTTACAAATCTTGAGGAGATTATATGACAGAGCATTAGAGATTTAAACATGATGATTATGCATGATTATAAGATGAGATCTATGAATGATAATTAAGTATGTTATATGCATTGGATGAGTAATCAATGCTAGCACTTCTTGAAGAGATGATTCTAGAACATCTAGCACCACTTCTAGAATTGTATATAAATGAATTAGAATTTGAAGATCAGTATGCATGCATGAGATGATATTGCATGTATGAAATAGAGATGGAAAATAGAAGATGATGAGCAGGGAAGCCACCAAGTAAAAAATAAGTAAAGAGAAGAGAGTAATTGTGATTTAGAATTAAATCTACTGAGTACTAAATTGTTATTGTGAGAGGTACATAGTATGAGGTAATAAGTTATTGAGCATAACGAGTTTGATATGCATATGATTGATGCAAGTTTAATAGCAATTTTGTGTTACTGATTAAAGAGTAATCAAAATTATAAAGTCTCTTAATTGAGAAGATCCTAACAGATCTTATATTGTAAATCCTTTAACTAGGTATAGTTCTTAGATTAGAATTGTAAAATCCTTTAGCAAGGTAGACTTAACAGGTCTTAAGACTCTTAACAAGGTTAATAATCTTAACATGGTAAGCTATCATAAATACATAATAGTGTATCTCTAACCGAGAAATTTTTTTACTGCAATAGTGAAGTTTTGTGGGTGTTATCCCCACTACAGTTTTTATCCTCTGACAAGGATTTCTGTGATACCAAAATGAATGTTTTATGGGTTATGTTTTATATGTTTAATGTGATGCATGCAACCATTATGAAATCAATAAATGGTTAAGGAATAAATTTTAAATAAGTTTAGAAGTGTTTTACAGTACTAATTCACCCCTCCCCTCTCAGTACTTACCTATCCATACTTAATCCTGTTAAGTTTTCCAAACTAGAATAATATAAATGCCATAATAAAAAATGCAATAAAAGGTGACACGATTATTATCCAGGGAAAAACCCTCCTCATCAAGGGAAACAACCCAGCCCACCAAAGATAGATCCATTATTTATTATCCTCAAATTAAATACAAAGCTCTTCCTTCTTTATAATTAATATCAACTCACAGTCAATCAAAAGAAACCTTACTGCAACACAAATTGATATGAGTAGGAAATGATCATACATAGATCATGCATATCCTCTACAACACACTCGCTAATATGAAAGTTTGTAATACATATATCAAGTAGGATGAGAGGACACCTCAATCACTACAAATGCCTAGAACATAAAACAATATCAACATACAAATGAGAATGCAGAGACACAAAATGGAAGCCGATGACACTATTGAAGACATAGAACTTGCACAACCTAAAATTTTGCCTCACTATAAAGAAATATCCAAATTTTTGGAAAAGAGATGTCACATACATATGAAATGTCTTTCCTAAAAATTACAATAAACATAATGGAATACCATGAATATTATCTTGTTCACATATAAGAAAAACAAAACTGCCCAAGACTGAAGAGTCACTTGAGCTCATCAAGCGATGACATTTTTCAAAGACACCTGGCACCAATAAAATATAAACCGATGTCTTCAATGAAAGATCCAAGCACCTATGATGAATATTAACCATCAAAATAAAACTGCCAGCAGAGAAGATAATACACATAGATGCCAACTGGAACCATTACGATGCCATGCCAGATAAAAGTAATGGTGCCAAGTCACCATTACTATTCAGAAAACAATGAACATGAGTCACCTGACGTAAGGAAGAGGCATGCTGCAATAGCCTTCAAGTTCTGATATGATTAAGGAAACACTGATAGCTGAAGATGAAGGAGTGTTGATAACATATAATGGTAATCAGACTGGAGAGAATAAATCTCTCTCGTAGCTACCAATACATTAACACTCCCTCTTAGCAAGAGAGAGATCATACAAATGTCATCATCTTTCTCAACCTGACAAGCACAATGAAGCTACAACAAAACATGTCAATAACAAAATATCATCATAGATTTTCTTAAAAATTGTTATCTCAGCATGACAATATTCACCATAGCTACTTCTAGAGGGTGAAGAAAAACATATAACAATATTCACCATAGCTACTCCTAGAGTAAATCAAAATCACAAAAATAAGTAATGAAGTCACACACATGACTTCTACCATGGCTACTCACAGAGGGTGGAACAAGGGCTTTCACCTCAAACTTCACCCAGAGAAGAATGTATTACCACCTTACCTACTCATAGAGGGTGGAACAAGGGCTTTCACCTCAAACTTCTCCCAGAGAAGAATGCATTACCACCTTGCCTACTCACAGAGGGTGGATCAAGGGATTTCTCTACAAACTTCTCCCAGAGAAGAATGCATTACCACATTGCCTACTCATAGAGGGTGGAACAAGGGCTTTCACCTCAAACTTCTCCCAAAGAAGAATGCATTAACAAGGGCTTACACCTCAAACTTCTTTTGCAAAGAAGAATGCATTCACAAGTGGTTTCACCTCAAATTTATCCCTCTCAGAGAAAAATGCATTAAGCTCATAATAAGAACAACTGAATGATGAGAATTTCTCTCAATAGGGGCAACATTCTCGCTACTTTGATTAACATAAAAAAATAGAGTTGATTCTAGTGTTGACCAAACAAAGAATTTCCAAAGCCATTCTACATTATAAGCTTGCTTATCTCAGCAAAGGACAAGGCACTCTCCCTCTACCACACAAGCTCCCTCTGAATCTGATTTCTTCCTCTTAGAAGGGCTGATCAAAAGATAATCTGAAAAGGTACTTCTTCTTCAAGAGTCACCAACTCAGCTCAGGTTGCAATTTCTAATCATCCTTGTGCTTCTCAATTCATCCTGGAAGCATTTCAGAGAGATTAGTATTAGAATCAATTAAATTAATGCTAGAAGCACACATGACTTCACTACTCCCAATATTAATGCATGAATTAACTACACAAAATTCATGATCAATATTCAAAGGTATAATCAAAAAATACTTATCTCTCATTGATTAACTTTCCTCACAACTTGAGAACACTTCATAAAACACCTATAAAGCCACCTCTAATCCTTTGATAATAGACATCATCGTATCTGAATCTTCAATAGAAAAAATTAAATGAAGCTTATTTTCCATCTTTAAGAATATCAAACCAGCTCATGGAGCATCTACAGATTATAGATTGACCACAAGCCCCTCTTGTGAGAGAGTCAAGGCTGTCCAAGCTCTGATACCATTTTAAGTTTTCCAAACTAGAATAATATAAATGCAATAATCAGAAATGCAATAATAGGTGACATGATTATTATCCTGGGAAAAACCCTCCTCATCGAGGGAAACAACCCAGCTTGCCAAAGATAGATCCTTTATTTATTATCCTCAAATCAAATACAAAGCTCTTCCTTCTTTATGATTAATATCAACTCATAGTCAATCAAAAGAAACCTTACTGCAACACAAATGGATATGAGTAGGAAATGATCATACACAGATCATGCATATCCTCTACAACACACCCGCTAATATGAAAGTCTATAATACATATATCGAGTAGGATGAGGACACCTCAATCACTACAAATGCCCAAAACATAAAACAATATCAACATACATATGAGAATGCAGAGACACAAAATGGAAGTTGATGACATTGTTGAAGACACCAAACTTGCACAACCTAAAATGCCGCCTCGCTATACAGAAATCTCTGAATTGCTGAAAAAGAGATATCACATACATATGGACTATCTTTCCCAAAAATTACAATAAACATAATGACACACCATGAATATTATCTCGTTCACGTATAAGAAAAACAAAACTGCCCAAGACTGAAGAGTCACTTGAGCTCATCAAGCGATGACAGTTATCAAAGATACTTGGCACCAATAAAATATAAACCAACATCTTCAATGAAAGATCCAAGCACCTATGATGAATATTAACCATCAAAATAAAATTGCCAGTAGAGAAGATAATACACATAGATACCAACTGGAACCATTACGATGCCATGCCAGATAAAAGTAACGGTGCCAAGTCACCATTACTATTTAGAAAACAATGAACACAAGTCACCCGACGTAAGGAAGAGGCATGCTGCAATAGATTTTTCCGATATGAATAAGGAAACACTGATAACCAAAGATGAAGGAGTGTTGATAACACATAACGGTAATCACACTGGAGAGAATAAATCTCTCTCGCAACTATCAATACATGGACAAGTCCAACAAGTCACATGTATATGGTTGTAAATTACTAATAATATTTTTTTGAATATTAACATGAGGAAGATAATAAGAAATTTAAAAAAATAATATTTGATATTTACCAATGAAATGACAGTTTTGTTTTTTAGATAAGATAGATAAGATTATTTGGAAAAAATCTTATATAGATAGGTATTTGTTTAAAGAAATGTACTCTTTCCTCTTAAATAGGAAAGGCATCCAAATTTTGCATGCAATACTATTTTGGTCATCTCCATGCCTTCCCAATGCATGATAACTTTCTTTATTGGCCCTCCATGATAGAATTTTGACATATACAAGGTTGGATAGAATTAGTATATAATAGTGGCTTTTCCTTATTTTTCTATTGAAGAACTAGAGGATACTAATTGCCTTCTTTTTTATTTTAAGATTAGTTCTTATTTGTGGTCATGATTACAAAATATGCTTGTTTAGTCTAGTCCTTGACACAATTCATTATTAAAAGTTTTCCATGGATTCTCCATCTTATTTAGGACTTCCACATATACGTTCGTATGCTTATTAAATCCTTCAATTCTTATATGGCATATTTGGCTCAAAAGGAATAAAATTTTTGTTCGGGAAAAAATCTCTACCTATTGAAAGCCTTAATTTTAAGATCACAAAAGTAGTATAGAGATAATTGTGGCATACTCTTTTCAGGCTATATTCTCAAATAGAAAATTTTCATCGTCGATCAATTTCATTAATAAAAACTATAATCTACTATTGTCTCCCTCAATAAATGGTGCTCTCCCTTCGAGTTGTAGTTGGATAAAGAGGCAACTAAGAAAATGGAAACCTCTTTATCTAGACTTAATCAAACTAAATTATAATGGGGCCTTAAGGGGAAATCCTTGTGTATTAGGAGTATTGTTGTTTTAAGAAATAATTAGGGTGTAATTGTGGGATCAATATTTAGCATTCTTCCAATTTCCACAAACAATTTAGTAAAAATTTGTTCTCTCAAAATTGGTTTGTAGTTGGCATTAAATAAATATATATCAAATATCCAAGTTGAAGGGGATTCAGTAATCATTTATAAAATTTTACCTAGAAAGTCTTCATCAAAGTGGACCTTACAATATCATTTTGATTAGGTGAAGATCATTCTTCAAAAGTTTGTTGTCTTTGGAAATTTCCATTGCTTTAGAGAAGTTAATACTATTGTAGACACCTAAAAATATCTTGGAGTTAGAAAATTAATTTATAAATTAAATAATTTTTTAAAATTAATTAATTAGTCTTCTCCCCTATTATTGAAATTATTAATCTTATTTATTAATCTAATTCACTAAGCTTTTTCTATCCTAAAATTCAATAAATTCCTATTTATCTAATTACCCATTTACCATCTCCCTCTTCTCCTATTTATGGAATAAATACTTTTATTTTATTAATAAATTTTCTTATCATATTATTTCTAATCCCACCAATCACCTTCAATCACGTGGACCACTCCACAAAATTTGAGATTGTGACAAATGGCACTTGTCTCTTCATTTGGATTTTTCTCCTGAAGTCAATATCCTCTACCTCCAACTTCATCTCATCCACTCATTTCCTAATTCCTCTTAATCTCCTTTATCCTCCACATTTCATAAATAATCTTAAATCCTAGCCATTCATCTAACACCTCTTAATCATAGCCCTTATTCTTATGAGAATTATATAAAACATGATTTTCTCCTCACATTTGGATCCCTAACTAATGCTTTTGTGAAGTTGATCTTTTGTTGAGATTAAGACCTTGCATACTTGTGAATTTTGAGAGCCTACAACTATCATCATGCCTTCATTATCATATCCATATTGTTGTCTTCATACTACCATTTCGATAGTTTTGTATCAACCAAGAAATCTCCATTGTCCCATATCCTATTGTACATGTGCTACAAAAATGAGAGCACCCACATTTCAAATACAAGATCTTGGAAGATAGGAGGACAATGGAGTCAAGCATCTATAAGGTGCATGATATACTTATGTATTTTTTTCATTGTTTTATGCATTCTTGAGGAAGTTCTCTATTGGATGATGTTGATTTTACTTTGTGTTCCCAGGGGTTATGGTTGGGATTAGTGGATTCACATATTAGGCTGTCTAATTTCCACGATCATCATTTTGATGAGATTAGTGGGTTACTATTCCCTTTTACCAATATTATTTTTCTTGTTAGAAGTAATTTTTTGTGAAGTTACAGGTCCAAAATCATCGGATTCACTAGAAGTGCACATTTTCTACTTAGACCTACACGTCTACTCTTTGTTTTTCTGTATTTAACTTTGTTTTTGAAATTTTCTATATTTCTTCTCATCTGTGAGCTAAACCTATGCATATGTGCATAAATCCTGTGCATACATAACTTATTAATGTGCATATGCATGGTTGTCTCACACTTTTGTATCCTCTTTCTATGCTTTTTCTTATAGTTCATTATTTTGCAGGTTCACTAGTCTTGTTCCCATGATTCACAAATTATACATTTCTCTGAGGTATACTTGTGTGTTTGAGTTTTGTTTTTGTATTTTTATAATAGAGAGTTATCAATTTTAGATTTAGTTTTTATTTTGAGCTTAACCCAATAAAATTAAAAGTGGTGCAACTTTTTTTCTTGGATCCAAGACTTATATTAAGACTTTTAATAATTTGTGGATGCATATTTTGTGTTATTTTTCATAGATTATTTCACACTAGATTTTCTAATGGGAAAAGAACCTGTAAAGGAATAAAATAATGTATGATTTATTGGTTTGGTTATGTTGTGATGTGTTCACTAACATATAAATAATATCCTTTACGTATAGAAGAATTGGGGAAGATAAGATTCTCTTCTTAATCCCAAATTCCCAAAGGAAAGATCCAAATTGATTAACCAAAAGAAGATGGTCAATGCATAAATGAATCAATTGATTAGTGATAAGAAGAAAGAGGAAAACCTTACATTGCATTTTTGAAGAGAGTATTAAAATATTAATTGAAATGAATTGAAGACAAATACTAACCTCAAAGTATAGAAGATCTGGAAATTGCTGTTTTCTGGTGTTTGTACTGAGTTTCTAGAAATTATGCAACCAAATCTGGAATAGAAACACAGAGACAAAGAAAACCTAGAAATATTTTTCTTTTCTAATCCAAGTTGACCTTGACCCAAATACGGGGGCACAATCATGCCCCTTTTTGTTGACCTTGACCTGCACTACTCCGATGAAAATTCTGTTTGTGGATCTCAAAAGTTTGCTGAAAAGGGTATCTGAGTCTCCTCTATAATTTGTTGTTCTGTACCTGTTCCTACAAGAAAAATATTTTTATTGTTTGGATGAGGGGTTTGCCTTGGTCAAACCCCAATTTTGGAATTAACTTTGAAATAGAATTGAAATTGCAGTAAGAAACAAATTAAATAGAATA